>BMAO01019193.1:0-274498 GCA_019973975.1 Trichonephila clavata | reverse complement strand
GTCGTAAATCCACAAACTTAAATTGTGTGCTTTGAACATACCTTCACAATTGATTAACGCTTCCTCTGTACAAAGGACAGAAGCTGGAATACTAGGATCCCCGACACCTCTCTGCATGAACCATTGTGCTATTTCCATACGCTTCGGATAATCGTTAAGCTGCAGTAACTGCACCCTTTGCAGTCGGTAAGGATGCACACCTTGCTCGCGCACTATCCATAACACTGCTGACTGACAGACCCCAAGCTGCTGAGCAATATCTGGTGTGCTGGCATTCGGGTTAACTTTAAAGGATTGTAGGACTCTTTCTTCGAAGTTGACAATCCACGTCAATTGTCTTCTCCCCATATCATGCATGTTGCTGCCCAGTGAACCCTGTTTGCACAGATTACAATGACACATGCAAACATTTGGTGCTGTGGAGCTCTTCTGTCAGGGTATAGATTTTCGTAAACTTGCCTAGCTTTACGGCCCCTTTCGTCTGCTGCCTTATATACAAGATGCATATTCGCAAGCTCTTTATTCGTAAAACGATTCATCTCATCACTTGTGAGTCAGCTCGTACACTGATGATAGTAGGAGTGGTCGGCCAAGCTTTATACTGGTTAAATAAGCACAACGCCCTCTACATACGCAAACGTACATCTGGGGGAACATACTTTCCCTGTGAAATTGGTTTCTTGACGTATTACCGACATCCCCACGAAATTTGAACGAAAGGTTTTGAATCATCCTGTATATATATATATATATATACATACATACATACATACATACATACATGAACGGTACTGTATGAAATATGTAAAAAATTCATTGCAATTTTCATTATTGCTTTTTATTCGGTTTTTGCCAAAGGACAGTTGAAAGCCGATTTTTTCCTATCCAATGTGGTGCAACCTTGCTGTGGTGGATGGGCTTTTCAATAACAGTGCAACAACTGTTAAATGACTTAGAAGTTATTTTTTCCGTCAAAAAACTGGAACAATCATGAACATTGAGCAGTACAGTTGGTTTATTGTGCAACACTTGCCAAAGCCGTCGAAATTCGATTCAAAATGCCACTTCTAACCAAAGCCACTTTCGTTATGCCGCTTGATACACTTAGGAACTTTTTTCTTCTTATAGCATTTTCCTTTTCAGGTATATTCAGTTCGAATTCAAAGCCCTTTTAACCAGTGGTTCTCTTTTTGCGGTATTTTGAAAGGGGAACTTTATGTAAAATCACCCTTTCTATACATACACATATATATATAGTTAACTATATATACATATATAGTTAAAACTTTCTACTATAGTGAGATGGATAATCAATAATCACTAAAACTGAAAAAACCGAAATTGTAAGATAAACCTGACATAAGATTTTAGAAAGGATACATTAGAAATTATAAAAATAATAGAATTTAAAGATATATATATATGGATGCTGCAGTATTATAACTATTGCTGACTAATTCTTTAGACAGCTCTTATATATGAAATAATTTATATAAAAGTGGGGTTGAACATGTTTTTTGGCCCCAGCCAACCTTCCCCCTTTTTCTGTTAATAAAACTGAGCAAAAACCTACTGAAAATAATGGATAGAATATCTAAGTCCATTACTAGAAAAGGTAACTTTCCAAAAAATAGCATTTAAAAATGCAATATATATATATATATATTATATATATATATATATATATATATATATACACTTTTTTTAAATTAGTTTTACTTTGGAATTAAGAAACCGTGCTTATTTGTATTAAACATATCTGTTAAATTAAGCAATGTTTAGATGCTTTGTTAAATGCTTACAACCATTTTAACCCCAAAATAAATTATTTCAATACAATTTTGTTTTAGTTCAGAGAAAATATAATAGTTTTAATTCTACTTTAGAAGAAAAAATTGATAATAATTTTTGAAACTAAAATTTAATGCAATCATCAAGACAAGTTATATGAACTAGAAATAGAATAATAATAAAGCAGTGAGTGTTATTTATTTATTTTGAGATTCGATTAATATTATGTAAAGGAAGTTATTTTAAATTTATGATTTGTTTCATACTGTTTACTATCAGTAAATGTATACTGCTAAGGACAAAACAAAGACAAAAAGTTCTTATCATTATCAAGTAACTATATTTCAGCATTTTATCATTCTTTTCTCCAGGCTGTAACTTTGAAGAATGTGGATTCGTTACTGAGAGTTTCAGAAATCAGTCCTTTGGGAACTTTAGGATTTGTTTTGGATGAAGAGACTCTTTTGGTTCGTGTTAGTGGAGGATGGCAATACGTAGCGGTAAGTAGTTTAAATAACACTTTTTTTGTGAAAGCTGAAAAGAAAATATTTTTCTGTACTTAATCAGTTTATTTGATTAGACAGCCTATTTAACTTTCGATTTTAGCCTATTTAAAGAAGGTATATAAATATATATAGGGATAGTGTGAACTAATATTAGGAACTAAAGAAGATGATTATTTTTAATTGGATAAAAAAAGAAAACTGAAATATTTTTTTTCTATAAATTCTTGTCACAAAACAAAGTGAAGAGTGCTTCTTTGTATTATAGAAGTTCATAATCTTTTTAAATTTTATTTTTCAGTTGGGATCATTGGTACCTCTACCTTCGGCTACAACTACAGTAAGAAGGATCTTTTAACTTTTCCCTTACATTATTTTGCATTAATTGTTCATTATTTTGCATGGCAATTTTAAAACAATGCACTAAAAGATAATTTTAATAATGTTATTTTTTACCTGAAAAATGAACATGCGCTTCTTTATTCTGAGTAAAGTAGTTGTGAAAGATACTGTAAGTTAAATCTATAATAATCTAAATAAGTCTAATCTAATAATAAGAGTTTTTCAAATAGCTTAATGGTTCAAAAAAATTGCAAAGAGTTTTAGTGTAATTCAAGCTTTATTATCATATTCTGTCAATGCATGTATATCAGAGCTGTCCTCAACATCTATGTATCATTATTTAAGTATATTTTTTTTATCCTTATAACTATCAATTTTGTGTAAAAATTGTCTTTTTTTAATCCTTCGAGAATGTTGGTCTATCCATACTGATATAATTTGAATGTTATTAATCAGGAAGGAAAATTAAAGCAGTGAGGTAGTTAAAGTTAGGATTTTTCTTAAAAAGAGTTGTACATAATACGTGTAAAATAAAAAAAAATCAGCGCAGTTTTAATGTAATGGAATTAAAAATTCAACAAAATTATTTCCTGAGTATATAAAAATATGTTTTGGTCCAATCTCCGACAGAAATAAACTAACGAAGCATGTGGAGTAATTTTATTATTTAAAGGTATACATCTCGAAAATATAGTTATAAATCAATGAAAATGTAGAAAGTAGTTAAAATCAAGTGTAAAACACAACAACAGAAAAAAATAGAGTAAACTATAACCCCATTTAAAATCAGAAGGCATAAACAACGTAAATTATATATAGTTTTTGCTTACAGTTCCGTCTGCTTGTGTCCTTAAATGAATGATATTGAAAACAAAGAATGATTCAGTTTGTTTACAAAGATGAGAATGTTCAGTGTTATAGTTATCTATCAAGATTAATTCGATTTTGCCACAATTTTTAACAAATTCAAAAAATTATACAAGTTTATTACTTATACAACTAAATTCATTATTTATTATGCACATAAAATTTTTTCATGACTCAAGTTAGTTTTAATAAAACTCACTCTATTCCAAAAATTCAAATATTAATACTATATTTGAAACATTTAATTAAAAATGAAAATTCAAAATTTCATGTTTATTTACGTTTTTACAAAAAAGGAAAATTACATAATGGAAAATGAAGCAAAACATAATTTTCCATTTCTTACACTAAACCAATTTTTTAAAAATTTCTTGAAAAATAACACCAAAAAGTGTTTTTTTTTAAAAAAAAAAATCGGATGAAATTAGTTTATATTGCGGAAGGTTTATCTTTATTATTTTTTATAACTTATTGTTAGTAGAAATCTGTGCTTTATAATAAGAACTGGAAACAAATTAGTATTCGTAAAATAACTCTTAAAAGATCTTTACAAAAAAAAAAAAAAAAATTGTTTTTTAACTACACTAAATAAATACATGTGTATTCATTTAAAATTGGGAAAAAGTGCTGACGCATTTTCTGCTTTAGTAGTTGTATATTTATTGTAAATGATTATTTAAATATAAGCCGAATCAGAGAAAAAAAAGTAATAGCAAATAGAAACTTTTTGAAGAACAGCTTCTGTGATGACACTTTTACTTAAGAGGCACTTGCTGCAAATGATAAAAGCTGATTTGTTTAAGTTTCTGACAGGAATCACTTTACCACAAGATTGGCATCTTTCTTTGTGGTACATACATACAGTAGCTCTCCCTTAGCACATGCCCCCAAAGCTCATAAAAATGGTAGACAGGTAAGTCTCATTATTCTAAAACTTATCTGCTCGTCTTCTATCATGAAAACTGTACTTGTCCGTCTCATAAACTTGATAAAAACTATCCTCTAAACACCCGTAATCAGTGTTTTATTGGACTCACAATGGACAACTTTATCTTGACCTATGGGACCAGGGCTTCAGGAGACAAAGATGTCGTAGCCCCTGCCACTTGGGTGGCAAAGTTCAAGTTAGATCATGTCTTTGACCAATCTTGCTGTCTTTATATTCCTGTGTGAGACTGAAATAGCATCACGTAGCTTCTGATAGCTTTCATTCATTGTGATGCTCAAGCTTACACAAGATTTTTCTTTCTCTATCATTGTTATTGAAATACATAAATATGAAAAAAAAATCATTCTCTTTCGTTTTTTATGCTTATAAAACAAATATCTGGCTTACATAATAATATAATGTATACGCAAATGTTAAAAAGAATCCTTTTTATCTTGTTTGTCAAACTAGTCTAAATTCGACCTAACACGTTGAGTCACAGAATAGATTTATGGCATCAACTTCATGAATCCAAATACGATATTATTCAAGGTGGCAATATATACATTTATTCAGCATTAATGATAATTCTAATAACGCACATTTTTAATTGACCAAATAAAATAAATTAAAAATGTATATTGATATCAGAACTTTTATAAATATATATTCTGATTGGTTTCCTCGATTTCTAGAATGAATTTGTATAAGGAAGCTAAGGTATCCGACTACTTGCGACAACTTTAAAAAAAAAAAATTGAGATATGGGGGAGGTTGTTGTTTTTAGATTTGTTTAGTACATTTTAAGAAAAATATGCTAAAATTAAGAAGAGAAAAAGAAGTTATCATTACTAAAATGGAAAAAAATATGTAAAAATTTACAAAAAGTAACATAAAGGGGGCCCATTCTGTACCAAAAATTTATGAACAAATTTTAAAATTTTCAATTATTATGTGTTGCTATATATATATATATATATATATATATATGTGTTATTCATTTTTTAAATGACCTTCAGGACAAGTGATAATTTCATTTTTACAAAAGCTAGAGCACTTTATCTTAGTTATTATATGAAATTGCTTAAAAAAACAATTATTATATTAACATAAGGGACTATAAATTTTGTAATAAAACAGTGATTGATAAATCTGAGGGTTAAAACACTTTTACTATTATACAGAGCATACACAAAAAATTTCAGTTAATTATTTTCAAAACTTTTTCAGCAATCACTGTCCTTGTTTGAGTATTTTCAAAAAAGCACATTTCGAGAAAAAAGCGTTTTAAAGCATGGCATCTTGCTTAAAGTAATAGACGTTAAATTATAAGACATATGCTTTTACTAAAACACTTGTAGTTTTTGTTCTAGTGAACGGAAAATAATAAACTTGGTATTTTTATAAAGCTGATAAGATGGTCTATAAAATAAAATCATAAAACAATTTGTCAGTTTGTGGCAACTATCACAATTTTAGGGTACTCGGATCGTTAAATCACACAAATAAAACTAGCACTTACTTCAATATCACGATTTAAGTTTATAAATATTTTACACAAATTTCACTTAAAGGAACAGAATATGTTATAAAGAGTTTGTATTCAAGCTGTGTTCTCTTTTGCTTGAAAACACTAAATTTTTAATATATTTATGATATGATATAATATACAGTGGCCGTGGCTAGCCTAATGGTTAGAGCATCGGACGCCAGACCAGAAGGCCTGGGTTCGATGCCCGATGACACCAAATACCCTCCGAGTACACACAGAGCACGTGCTGTTTGAAACAGTGGGTCCGAAAGTCTTGTGGGCGGTCGTAGCAGCTACCCCGGGTGCAAGGGGCTGAAGAATATTTCCCTCCCCTCCAGTTCTATGTCTAAATTGTGGAGGTGGAGATTGGTGGTATCGCCATATGTCGTGGATGAATCTAGCCAAATCATACTGTCACTTGCATGGTGCTCAAAGCTAAAAGCTAACGATAGGCGTTACACCTAGCCCTTGCCACGATGAATTTCGTGCGCCTGGAACTGATATCGTCAGACAGGTGGCATTAGACACAACAACATACAATATACGCATTCCTCGACACATAACATTTTAATCGTTAATTCGGGGTTATTCGCAATATCGGGGAGATTACAAATCATTTGCTCTTACAGTTTAGAAATTTTTTAATAAGCAATTACACAAAAACTATACATAGCAGAAATATCACACTTTTTATATTTGGCAGCTAAAAATACTGTTAGCCAATTATTACACACCAGTTAATTGGAAACTTTAAGATACTGACTAATAGATTTTTGAAAATCTTACATTGTTCTTTTACTTGAATGGACCCTCCAATCGTTGAATGCAGAAAAGTTGAAGAGCTTTTCCTATAATCAGAAGGCCCTAATGGCAATTTTCATGGCATGAACCATATTGTGAACCAATCCAATAAGTCAAATTCAAGAACAGAAAGAGTGAAAGCTTTCAATGGCTTTCATATTTCCGACGATTTTTCACCACATTCTACAGATGCCTCTTAAATTTCAGCGAGCTGTTATAGCTATTGTCGACGTTGAAATTTTAAGACATTCTGCTAAAACATTTTGTGGACCAACGCTATTGTCAAATTGTAAAATTGTAAGCTTTTCACTCAAAGAAAAACGTCTTCGTTTCTGACAATCTACCACACTTCATAAAGTTTCAATATTTATAAACAAAACCGTACAAATAATAAATCATCTCTAGAAAGGGAGCACACACACACACACACACACACCACGCCACACACACACACACACACACACACACCACACACACGCACACCACCACACCACACGCACGCACACGCACCCACACGCACACACGCACACGCACGCACACCACACACACGCACGCACGCACACACCACACGCACGCACGCACACACGCACACTCACGCACACTCACACTCACACGCACGCACGCACGCACGCACGCACACACACACCACACACACACACACACACACACAAATGTTAAAAACTATTAAAATATCCCTAAATTGTGGAGTGGGATGAGATAAGAAATAAATTTCCAGTCCTATTCAAAACTAGTGGGATCACATAGTGATATATATATATATATATATATATACATATGTAATAATTCACTTTAATTTCAACCCGAATTTTAATTTGTAATGGTCCTTGCCTTTAGGATTCGGGTGTATATAATTATTGATTGTCCGTCTGACGAGATTTAATCTTAATCGTATATCTTAAAAATACATCGGCTTGCATTTTTAAAAGTAAGATATATCAGAAACTATGGAACAATAGCTTTCCACCAAACATAGTCTTCGTCTAAGAAAGTCACGCAGATTTGCAAGATTTCTTGTTGCCGCTTCATATAAATAGCCAGGGCTCTGAAAAACTCATTCTCTTTGCCTCTTGTCGTTGTATATGTAAAAATTTTTCAATATGTAAAACGTCACTACTGCTTACTGTAATTGCAATGTATGTGTGTTTATTGTTAATTGTTTAGAATGTTTTGCTTGGAAAATAAATTGCAAAAAAAAAATATGCCTCCTCCATTCAACAGCTTGAAATAGATGACCTGAACATGAAATAAATAATACAATTCTCCGTATTGCTATATATATATATATATATATATATATATATATATAGGTATGTAGGTAGGTTTAGTTATATATATTCTGGCAGAAAGTTTACTCCAAATGACATATAAAAGGCTGGGGATTTATCCATTCACAATATATAGAGTATATATATATATATATATAATCCATAAATATATATACAAATAGTTATAAACCTAAGTATAACCAGTCAAGACAGTAAATATATACTAATATATATATATATATATATATATATATATATTAGTTGTGCACATGAAAATTGTGTAATTACTTACATAAAAATCCCATGAACGAAAATCCAGTATAGAGACCGACTTTTAATTTACTTCAGGTTTAGAACTGAACTGCAAAATTAAACATGTTTTAAGGTGCCAATAAGGTGTCCCATGAAGTCACCATCTTTTCAAAACACACACACATTATATATACACAATCCCTAAATATATATATATATATACACACAAATATTTATAAACCTAAGAATAACCAGTCAAGACATTTTAGTTGTGTACATGAAAATTGTGTAATTATTTATATAAAAATCCCATGAACGAAAATCTAGTATGGAGACCAACATTTAATTTACTTCAGGTTTAGAACCGAACTGCATAATTAAACATGTTTTAAGGTGCCAATAAGGTGCCCTGTAAAGTCACCATCCTTTCAAACCACACACACACATCCCTATTTTTTTACATTAGGCTCAAATTTTTTTTCTTTGATTTTTTCCATTCATTTTAGTTTTTTGCTGCGTATTTGTTATAGGACATGCATAAAGCAGTAAATTAGATTTGAGATTAGATTCGATTAACTCTAATTAATTCCATTAATTAGTCCATTTTTTTTCTCTAGACCACTTCTACTACACCAGCTCCTCTTAATCCTCCAGTTGGCAGCATGAAGGCTGACACTGCTCCTAGAGTAAGTACTTCAGATTAATAAAATTCCAGTTTTGAAGTTATCTTATGAGATTTTAAGTCATAAAGATAAAAATTTCCTGCCTTGAATACCGAATCTCGCGAGAGATATGAAATTATTATTCTTTTCATT
Source organism: Trichonephila clavata (assembly GCA_019973975.1). NCBI lineage: Eukaryota > Metazoa > Arthropoda > Arachnida > Araneae > Nephilidae > Trichonephila > Trichonephila clavata. Next base: position 265,382 of record BMAO01019193.1, on the reverse strand, counting down.
CCATTTTTCATTTTTTGTTCTAATGCTTTTTCCCTGAGCTTAGATAAGTATGTTAATGGTACAAAGTGGCCTTCTTTTAATAAAATTTGTAATCTAGCACTTGATCAATGTCAGGTGTACTTGATTCAAGAATATATTGCACTTTAAACGTTAAAAGTCCCCAGTGTCGCTTGATCACGTGAACTATGAGATGAAGTTAATGTACTAATTTGCATTATCTTTTAAGGGATGATGCTCTTTTTTTCTTGTGTTGCTTTTTTAATATTCCATTTGAGTAAACAATTTTTCATGTTTTCGTAGAATATGATCTTCATACCTAGTTATGAAACATATGTTTTCAAAAGATGTTGCATCAGAATAAAATGTCTTCATTAAAACACACTTTTTTTTGCATGCTGACAGATAAGGAGAAAAGTAAGTGTATTTTGATTGGTTTGCATGAAAAAAATAGGGCGTAGAATAACTATTTTTAAACAAAGTATTAAATTGTACTTATAAAGGACCTTGTTTTTATATTTTTTGTTTGATGATTTATTCTAGATAACAATGCTATTAAAATAATTTAAATCTACGTTTCAGGGATAATATCTGAAACGATTTTAAACAAAGTTTTAGTATTTCTCCAACTAAAAGTCTTCTTTAGTATATTCTTCTTATTACGTTTAAATATAATTTATTACTTTTTCAAGATTTTTACGAATATAAATTGTATTACAATTGACAATTAGTTTCAAAACGATTCATTTCTAAGAAAATTAACTTGAGTTAAGTCAAAATATTCTAAATTATTCAAAACATTTTGCATTTTTCTCGGATTTTCTGAAAAAAATTTACGTTTTTTCTGTTAGGCAACTAAAAATGGTGTGCTTATATTTCAGAAAACATTTTTCACACGAAAAGACGTAATTTTTAAGTAATATTGATAAGCAATGTTGAATTGGGTTCGATGGCTCTCTACAAAAAGTATGAATAAGAAGTTACATCCTGAGCTTAAAAAAAGCCAAAATTTCGAAAGTACATTGCTGGCCAAAGTAAATGCAACACCCTGAAGGAAGCACACAAATAACATGAAATTTACAATAAGCATTAGCGGAGGTGATATATGCAAATGATTAGAATTTCAGCGCAGACACACATCACGCACGCCTTTGGTGCCACCTCAAAGCGCTATTTGAGGCTTGAAGATTTTGACGATTTCAAGTTCGGCAATTGCGTTTTTCTTGTGGTTTTTTCAAAAAACGATCAGTTATGTCTCGTAAAAAACAGCGATAAGCTTTTGATCAAGTATCCGTATTCGACAGAGGAAGGATAGTGGCCTACCGAGATTGTGGATTATCTTTCAGGGAAATCGGTAGTCGTGTTGGACGAAACCAAACAACTGTAATGCGGATGTGTGACCGCTGGATGCAGGAGGGTACGACGGACTGACGTGATCGATCGCATCCACCTCAGTGCACCACTTCACGTGAGGACAGGCAAATTGTGCGCATGGCAGTGAAGGATCGCTCAGTCACATCACAAACCATAAAACAGCACATTGAGTCTGTAACGCATCATTCAGTGTTTGTGCGTACCATTCGACGCCGTTTACATCAGAGTGGTCTCCCCACAAGAAGTCCATTGCTTGGTCTACCCTTGACTCAGAACCACAGACGTCTCCGCCGCCAATGGTGCGATGAAAGAAGGATGTGGGTGGCAGAATGGAATGAAATTTCTTTACTGACGAGTTACGCATCTGTCTGCATCACCACGATGGTCGGATTCGAATCTGGAGACACTGTGGAGAGAGGATGCTGAACAGCTGCGTTATGCACCGCCACACTGGTCCTGCACCGGGTATTATGGTATGGGGCGGTATTGGATATCACTCTCGTACTCCTCTAGTACGCATTACCGGTACTTTAAACAATCAGCGCTACATCTCCGAGGTGTTGGAGCCATTTGTCCTTCCTTACCTTCACGGCTTGGCCGCAGCCATATTTCAACAGAATAATACGCAACCACACGTGGCACGCATCGTCCAAAGGTTCTTCGTCAATTAACAGATTGAATTGCTTCCCTGGCCGGCTCGTTCTCCTGATCTTTCGCCGATAGAAAACATGTGGTCCATGGTTGCTCAACGATTGACCCACATTACACCCCCAGCTGCCACACCAGATCAACTTTGGCAACGTGTGGAAGCTGCTTGGTCTGCTGTACCCCAAGAACACATCCAAAGTCTCTTTGAATCAATGCCGAGGCGTGTGGCAGCGGTGATCTCCAACAATGGTGGCTACTCTGGCTACTGATTCTGACAGGAATCTCACTTCACAGAAGTCTATAAATTTAATCATTTGATACTTGGTCAACATGTTATCTACAAAATAAATTTTATTGTGCTATCTCTTGTCTTTCTTGGTGTTGCATTTACGGTGGCCAGCAGTGTATATTTAATTAATGTAAAATAATTGGTAAATTTTTAAATTTGCTACCTTGAAATTATTATTGAAGTATGTACTAATTCAGCAGTTCTGTATGACAACGATGATTCTGTAATTTTTCCTTAAAAAGCTATGGTTTTAAAAATCATTAGTCAATAGAAGAAATATATATCTTGCAGATTAATAGAAGTTATTTCAGTATACTAGTGTCTAAAGATGTTGAGAATGCTAAAAAGGATATTTTTTTCGATCGTATTACCTACAACTGTTGCTTTTTTATTGCATGATCGTGTTATACATTTAAAACTAAAGTAAAGCATTAAATATTTGTATCGTATGTATTCAAATCTAAGCCAATGTTAAAGTTTTTGAGATTCAGGTGTGGCTTAGAATCGAAGGGAAAATTCGTAGGATGAGAGAAATTAAACATGGTACTGACGATTAGAGAAATAGCAGGGCATGCATGTATTTAAAAGTTTTTAATTCTTGTAAAATAAGTTAATTATTAACTTCTTACTAGTTCCCATTTATTTTTTTTAATTTCGTAACTATCGTACATGGACTAAAAACCTATTTTACATTATTCTTTATTTTTTTCCTAAAAACATATTGAGAATTTGGGGAGTGGCTTAGAAATTAATAAATACGTTAATTTAAATTAGTTTTATGAAATCAAATTTAAATACAAAATGGTAGCTTTAAAATCGATAGAATAAATATTTCGTTAATATGTTCTGTTTTGCCTTTTCATAAAATTCAATTTTACAAAACTTTACTATAATCTTTTTTGACTATAAGATATATCATCTTACACAAAAAATTTAACTCAAAATTGTAGTACCTCTTATGTTCCGAAGATAATTTACTAAAATTAATAAAAAAAAATTTAAAGTTCGTCCCATATAATTGGGATAAGTCTTAGGTTCCAAAAAGTATCATAGTTAGTTCCGGCTTTTTTTATTCACTTTAAAGAAGTGTTAATAATCTCCAATATTTTTTTCTTTTGAACTCAGAAATGCACCTATAAAATAAATCTTACACTAAAACAAATAGTCGGGTAGAAAAAAAAAGAAAGATATTAAATAAAATATCCTTTCTTGTGTATCTGGAAGTAATTTCTGTTCTTATTGAGTTCATATATATATATATATATATATATATATATATGTGTGTGTGTGTGTGTTAGATTAATTTTGAAGCACCGAGGAAATAGTTTTAATCTAAATTACTGAAAATCCTTCATTTTTAAACGTTATTGTTAGTAAAATTTTAGATTTAGATTGAATTAATTTCGAACTATTTATTGCTACAGTTGCGTATGGCAGCTCTGAACCAGCCATACACTGGAGACATGCATGGAGTAAGGGGAGCGGATTATGAGTGTTACAGACAATCTAGACGTGCCAATCTACGAGGAACTTTTAGGGCTTTCTTAGCGTCGCGGGTGCAAAACTTGGACAGCATAGTGCGACACAAAGATTCAGATTTACCAATCGTCAATATAAAGGTAATGTGAAATAGACATTTTTAATTTTATAATAATATTTCGTAGTTAGTACAGTTCATTGATTTATGTAGTAGGATTCAAAATGCAGCTTCCGTAGGTGTTGTAGCGCTTTCGGTCGACCTTGTCCGTATCTTCTAACATCAGTACCCGTTGTCTGAAGTTGTTTCCACAGTCTGGATACGAGAAACATATAGGTTTCGGGCAATTTTTGCTTGAGACATCCTACCCTCAATCCACCTAAAAGTACCCCACCTCAAATCATCATCTAAACGATTGTGGGAACTCATTTTAACAAAATTAACCCAAATTTATGCTTATCACATTGAGATACACAAGTCTAAACACAAAACTTAAAGCTCTCCTGTGAGTGAGTGAATATTAACGGCGCACTGTTTAGCAACACGAGGGCTTTTGGCGACGGTCCGCGTAATTTTGAACCATGGTCAAGTGACGCGGACGACACCTGAGCTGGCACCCCCTCTCCTAACTACCACACCACACCAACGGAAGGACGTTTGAGCTCTCGGCAGATTTAACATGCATCGCTCCCCTACACGGCGTTTCTATAGTGGTACTGGGATCGAACTCATGACAAGCTAGCCATGATCCGATGCCTAGACCACTTGGCTACCGCGGCCAGCAAAGCTCTACTGTAAAAACGATTTTAACGGTAACGGTAACGGTTATACATTTACGTGGAACCTTAGAGAAATCTATATCATCCACTCATCATAATAAGTAGGAAAAAAAATAAGAATAATTTGCTGAAGTGTTACATAAGAACATAAAGCAGTCCACAATGAGTGCAGCGCAACAACGCTGGTGGAGGGGTGAGTGGAAAACCACTCATCCAGTTGATTTAATGATTTTAACGTTTTTCACTCTAAATGTCCATAAAAATTCTTTTTTGAGTCATAAAATTAGGATATATTTAATGCTTGGTGTTCACTTTATATGTAATATGTTTTTTTTTATAAAAAAATAGGTGTGGAATTTATAAAATATTTATAGGAAATTTATATTTGTAACGTTAATTTTGGACACCAGTGTACTTTAGCTGGTATTTTTAAAGATTTGAAAAATACTTTCTGCTTGCATGTTATTCAATTTACATGAAATTTTACCAAATTACTAGTATGACCCTAAAGAAAATAAAAATGAACCCTGAAATTTAAATCAGGAATTTAGAAGTAGTAATTAGAACAAAAAATTTTAAGTAATTTTAGAAGAAAAATTACAATTAATGCTATTTTTGTCATAATTTCTAAAAACAGACAACCATTTTGTAACTTTTTGCAGGGAGAAGTATTGTTTAACTCATGGAAGGATCTCTTTGCTGGAACAGCAGCACCTTTCTCGTATCCTCCCAGAATATATTCCTTTGATGGAAGAAATGTTTTAACAGATAATGCATGGTAAGATGAACTTCGAATTCCCGTAAATTTTTATTATTGTTCTAATAATTCTAGAACTTTTTTGTTATTCAAAAGATGCAATACATTTTGTTCGTAAATTAATTACAGCTAATTAGAAGCAAGTCAATGGTTTGTTATAGTTAAAAAGTTTTTTGTTCAAATTTATCTATATAAAATGCTCATTTCAACTAATATTAGATCAGATTTTATTTTTACCATGTAACTATTCAGTGTCAGTACACGTGTTACCTATTCAGAAGGCTTCAGTTTAATTGAAAAAAGGATACAAATTTTAGAAAATATAGACTTTAACTAAGAGCGTATTTTTCAACAATTTGTACTAGTGTTATCCAAGATTAAAAAAACATTTTTTTCTAAATTATTATTTTCTTTTGTCTTTAAGCCCAACTAAAAATAATTTTCATTTATTTGTATACGAAATTATACTCGATTTACGTGAATTACTACCTATTGCGTAAGTTCGAGGTATTACTGTATTTAGCTTTGTACGATATGATTTGGAACTTCATTTACTTTTTTAACAATTAACACACGTAGGAAAACTATTTGATTTATTTAAATATTATTTTATTGTGTTTTTATCCTGATGTCGCAAATTAGTGCAAGATAGAGTCTTTAATTCAACATAAAAAAAATTACATTATATTACTTGATACATTTAATGCATTTTAATTAATCCTAGAAATAAATAAAAGCGACATATATTAAAATGAATAAAGCATACATTATTTAAAATCTATCAGAGTTTTCTTGCTTATCCTGGTCATAAAAGTTAACTTTTTTCTTAAAATAAGATTGTTTTCTTCGCCAATGATTGTTAATGATTGACTGGCATTATAGGCTGCTTTAACAACCGTTTTATCAACAATTTCTTTCTGACTTTCTTGCTAAGAAAGGAGCCCTCGGGATTCAAAGACCCCCAAGAATTCTCCTTTTAATTCTTTAAAACTTTTTACTAATATGACCTTCAAGTATAATTTTAAACTGGAAGCTGCAGAGATGTCAAAGGACAAGATCTGGGAAATTTTGAACGAGAATCCACATCCTAGGTTTTAAAAACACTTAGAAAAGCTGCTGTATCTCGTTTTAGACTTTTGACGAAACATGACTGTATGAGTTCCCATCTCTACCGAATTGGCATCGCCGACTCACCTGACTGTTCTCTCTGTCGCTCTGGTCAGTCTATGACCGCTAAACATTTGGAAGCGTGCCATGCACTAAAAGGTTTTATTTGTATTGTCGAAAAGTATTTGAGAGCATGTGTACTAATGACATAGGTGATATTGTAGTGTTTGGTATTTGTAGTGTAAATAAATCAACAATTTCTTCATTAGAGAAAGTTTTGTACATGGGCCATATATTTTACTGCTTATGTCTTATTTAATTTTAGTAGTATGTTTTTGTGTGTGTGTGTGTAAATAAACCAATTTTCATTACTGAGAATTTATCAGTTATTTTATGAACAAAAGAATAATCATTTTATAATAGAACATATATTTCAGCTAAATTAATTTTCTTTGGTTAACATACTTACAATTTTTATTCATAGGCCCCATAAGCTCGTTTGGCATGGTTCTGATCGTTTGGGTGTTAGAGAGATGGAAGCATATTGTGACGCATGGCATTCAGAAGGCACAACAAAAGTAAGATTGCTTTTTCTCCTCTAGTATCTTTTACAGATACTTAAAAAGGAATTATTTTCTTTCGATGTTTACCATTTCATTACTGAATACAATTTTCTTCTATATTTATGAGGGGTGAGACCTACTCTTAGCCACGGCTAGAGGTGTGGGAGGAAGTGAAGGATGACTCGCCATAATGCCTTTCAACTATTTATTCAACAAACAAATTATCAACAGACATAATTCTAATATGAGAAGAAGAGATGTTCTTAATAAGAGCAATAGAAAAATAACCCACGATCGACGCGAATTATGAGAAGACTTCTGTTTTTTGTTGATCCTCCCATTTTTGGGATAAATCCACTACTCTAAATATTTGAGTTACGATTTAGCTATGGTGACCTATCGTCACTTTAATATCTTCAACCATTTAATGCCTGAAACGCGTTATCAAATATACTAATACCTGATCGGTAGCTATCTTTCCTCGTCATCAGATTCTCTTTATTTCGATCATGTGACTCCGTTTATCCCACTTACTAACCAGAAAACCTATACTATATATAACCGACCTAATCTGCATATCATGGTTTGGTTGTGATTGATTTCAATTGATAGCCCAAAGATCTCCCAAGAGGATTAGTTGAAAGACGGGTATAGATCCGTCACATATTAATTCAAACACTTCTATTAAAGTTGCTTCTAAGTGCAACAAATAAATAAATTGTTTAGATAGAATCAATTCATTCATTCTATGCTTATCGTAATTTTGGAAATAGAAATACAATGGACACAAATATATTACTTTAAGTCATATTTTTTTAAAAAATCATACCATTCAAAATTTAAAAAAAACTTTAATTATTAAATGACAGCAGGTGATTTTTGATTAAAAAAGTAGAGAAAAACAACAACAAAATAATGATTCTAATTACACCTTTTCTTCTATCCCTCAAAATTTAGGGGGAAAAATAGTAAAGGAAATTATATTCACACTTAAAAATCAAAAATATTTTTAACAGAGATTAATCAAAATACTGTACAAATAATATGCACATTAAAAATTTTTATGTTACATTATACTCATTAAGGCGATATGGTACCCAAAAAATCATCAAACTATCGAAATTTTTTTTATTGGCTTATTTGATATCTCGAATCTTTATAAACATGCCTGCAAAATTTCAAAGCCTTACCTGCATTTTTTTATCAAATTATGGAGCAATATTTGATGCTGGTCAGCAACTACCACTCCCACATTTCAGATCATCTACTAGAAAAGAGCCTGATAAAAAATGAATTATTTTTCTACCGCGCGTAAATGAGACTGACATATGCAGAATTATATATGCAGTAACAAATCATTTCAAGATAAAACTGTGCAATTCATGCAAAAATTCTAGTTTGTGTATTGTTTATTAAAGATCAAATGGATTTGGTCAAGATTTAAAAATTGTGCATGCTAATAATTTATTGTGTGTAATTAATAAATTGTGCTAATAATTTATAAAAAATTTTTTACTTACTATTTATATATAAATAAATGTTTTTTACATTTTTTATAAAAAATTTTATTTAAAAATTAGAATTTTTTTTGTAAGTTTAATGTTAAAAATTTTTTTTAATAATTTATAAAAAATTTTTTTTAAAATTTTTTGTTTGTTATTTATATATAGGTGGGAGTTGCAAGCTCTCTTCTCAGACATCGTCTCTTAGATCAAGAAAAACATCCTTGCGATAGAAGTTTCATTGTTTTGTGTATCGAAGCAACGAGTCAAGATGACTTCAAGAAAAGGAGAAGACGTGGGCTTAAGTTCGAGGAAATACCTCTCAACGCGCAAGAATATGCCGATGTTATTCAAAGAGCGATTAGATCTTGAATAAGTTGGTACGAAATCATTGTATACCCTCAAATGGAAGAATATCTTGTAAAACCATTATCACAAAAGAGGAGGGAAGAGAAGAGAAATTTTCAATTCGAATTATTTATGTCCATTTTTCTTTTTCTAATCGTCTTTATACTTGAAATTTATCATTCAGTAACTTTTATAATTAGAAAAACAAATTTCTATACTCAGTTCGATATCAATTCCTTGCATGATAAATATCTCTTGAAAAATAACATTTTTATTAAATTTATTTGATAACCAATTGGAAAAAAAACGACATAAAGACTCGATTGTGAATTCAGAATTGAAACATTCAATTGATTACTTTATATTCAATACTTCATATTTAATTTCAATTTTAAATTAAATTTTTATATAATTTAAGAAAGTTTTGCAGACATTAGTTATCTTAAATGAGTGGTAACTTTCAATCGCTTAATATAATACACAGATTGTAGTTTTAACTCTAATTAACACAAATTTAAGAAAATGAGAGATGTTCTTTTTTTCTTCTAAAAACTTAGTTAAAATTTCTTTTAACTACAATACAAGAGGCATAAATCAATTAAAAAACATTCAACATCGTTATTTGATTAATTATTGGTAATTTGTTTTGTTTTATAGTTGTTTTATCTTGCTTAAATTTATTCTGATTCTAAATAGATAACTATTCATATTTCTAAATTATAGTTTTCTAATCAAATAAAAAGTAATTACAATGAGAAATATATTTTATGTGTAAAAAATAATCTCATTCAATTATATATAAATGAGAAATTGTGTAAATCTATTTTAGAATTAAAATTTTCTAGACAAAATCAATGCACACCCTAAAATTTACTCTTTTTTTCAATTATTACTTTTATAATAATTTCAAAGAAAGAAGTTTTTAACCGAATTATATTATTCTATAAATCTTAAAATTTTTTTGTAAGTGATTCATTGCTCCTAAATAAAGTTGTAAAAACATAATCCCAAAACACATGCTTTTCAAGAATATTATTTGTTTAAGAAAATGATTTAAATTATTCAAAATCATATTTTTATTAATACTTATAATGAAATTTTTTATATCATTGAAATTAATTGGAAAATAAATAATGTATTGTCATTCACACATATCAAATAATGTTTTTAAACTAACATATCAAAATCCTTTTCTTTTAAAAATTTTAATTTTATGTAATTTTTGTTAACGTTTTATAAAAAAAAAGTATTTGATATAGTGAAATGTAATTAATGAAAATATAAATGAAAATTTTTTAACAGTATATTTTCTGATTACTTCAATTTTTTCAGATAAACCTCAAAAAACTCACTTCTGAAAAATATTTTTCAGAGCTATTACCAATTATTAATACGTTCAAGCTAGAATAAATCTAAATATGTGCCAAAATTTCTTTCTAAAAAGATATAATCAGTACATGTCATATAATTTTCATGCTGGAATTATAGTTTTTCTTACTAAAAATAGTGTTATAGTTACTTTAAAATGATCAGTTTCATGAACCAGAACTAAAGGCATATCGATATTAAAGACTTATAAATAAGTGTGCACCTTGCACTTTATCACTTATTTTTTTTCCAAATAGTTATATTTGCAGTATTTACTTTTAATTTTCAATGAAGTAGAGTTTTTTAAATCAATTTTTTTAATATAATTCTTTTATATAATAACAGCTCAATGCATTGTGTGCAATTTTTAAATAATATTATGTGGCAAAATATCATTTCTACTCTGCGAATATTTGTAAATGTTTTTAACATTGATAGAAGCACCTATTAAGATGCCATAAAGTGTGAAAACATTAGAATGTAGCATGATTAATTCAGCAGCAATTAAAAATTATCAAAGCTCATAGAATGCTAAAAAAAGTATTAAAATTTTCTCATGTGGCATTTTTTTGTTTTCTTATATTGCTGCAGAAAAAGTGATCAACAACCTAGTGCTACGCGCGCCATAAAGTGACGCATGATTTTTATTGGTAGTATTTTATTATATCGTTCTCGGACGGAATTTTAGATAATATATACATATACAGGGTGGTTCCAAATTCATGGTACAAACTTTAAGGGTAGGTTCAGGACATTGTATCAATCATTTATTGTATAGAATGTATGGGCACAAGTGACGTGGTAAAGCACAAACACAAAAAACGACAGACGAAATGAAAGACAAAGTGTTTATTCAAAGCATCGTTGGCAAGCGTGATATTTACAATAAAACTTCCTAATTGTTCAGCACATGAACTATGAAGTCCAGCTACAGCTCACTCTGCAGTACCATCCACTGGAAGTTGGAGAAGATGGCCTGCCGGATTCAAAGCTTGTACTCGCTGAAAATGGAAATGTAAGCGATTTTCGTTTAACACTCTACAAACGGTCTGATGACTCACGCTTAAGTGATGAACAACGGTTCTTGTTCTACTTGACTCGGATCTAACAGCCACAACGTTTAAGATACTTTCTTCCAGGCTTGGGGACTGCGTACAGCTCTTTATCGACCAGCATCAGGTCTGGTGACTTTCACGAAGTTGATGATGTAACCGCTGAAAAACTCTGTGACCCGGATTCGTTGATCAGGAAACTGTGTGTTATACATTAGTAGCACAGCACTGTCGTTACCATTTACGCGGCCGCACATGTAATGCATGTCTGCATTTTCGGCATACGTAAAGTATCCCATCGTAAGCGTCAGTACAATTGTGAACAGCGCTTTCCCCTACTGAGATACATTATGTTGAACGGTGGTTAGACATCTACTGCCCCCTACCGGCAACGAAACCAACCAATAACTCCATTTCGCTTTTCTTTTATTTCTCCTGTTTGCGCCTCACCTCGTCATTTGCACCCATACTTTTCTATACAAAAAATTGAATGCTGCAATGCCCTGCATCTACCCTTAAGGTTTGTACAATGAATTTGGGACCACCCTGTATGTATACATATACATATATATATATATATTCTCCTCACACTTTTTAATTCATTACTTACATCAGTGGAGGGGGTAGATAGCGGCACACGGGCCACATGCAATTCACAAAGGTTTTTTTCGCGGACCGTCAAGACAGTCAAAAAACCATACATAGAGAAAATGTTCTAATATTTGGGTTTACAGATTTTTGCGAGCGGTTTTTCTTGTAAGAGCAACAAGATTAAATATAGATGAACGTTGCTAGACATGATCTTGCTGGCTGTGATGAGAATTTCAACAAGCAATCTCACCTCTGATTTTAATAAAACTTGTAAAAAGTCTGATAGGATACACTGTCTCAATAAAATTGATTCTAAAATTAAATGTGCTTGCAGTCATAGGTATGAAATTAGCCCAATAAATAAATTGAATAAAACTGCCCCTTATTTTATTTAAGGTATCCGACTACCTAAAATTGTCAATTTTGCCAAAAATTTACACACAACACACACACACAATTTTTTTAAATAATTTTATATATTATAGGCCATCTTATTAGCTTCATAAAAATACCACATTTATTATTTTCCGTTCACTAGAACAAAAACTAGATGTGTTTTAGTAAAAGCAGATGTCATTACTTTAAGCAACATGTCATACTTTAAAAAGCATTTTACTCGAAATGTGTTTTTTTTTAAAATGCTCAAGCAGGGACAGCGATTACTCAAAAAGTTTTGAAAATAACTAACTGAAATTTTTTGTGTATGTTTTCATAATAGTAGAAGTGTTTTAACCTTCAGATTTGTTAAATCACTGTTTTATTACAAAATTTATAATCCCTTATGTTAATATAATCACTGTTATTTTAAGCAATTTCATTTAATAACTAAGATAAAGTTCTGTAGTTTTTGTAAAAATTAAAATACCTCTTATCCTGAAGGTTATTTCAAAAATGAACAACAAAGCAACACACTAGAACTGAAAAATTGAAAATGTGTTCATAAATTTTTGGTACAAAATGGGCCGCGTTTATGCTATTTTTTTGTAAATTTTTACCACTTTTTTCCGATTTTAGTGATAATTTATTTTTCTCTTCTTAATTTTAGCATATTTTTCTTAAAATGTACTAAAAAAATTCTAAAAACAAAAATATCCCCATATCTCCATTTTTTTTTAAAAAAAAGTTGTCGCAAGTAGTCGGATACCTTAACTTGTACTTAATGATTTTTATTGTACGGTTTATACATTTTTTCTGATGTAAAGTTTACGATTGAATGCAATCGTTTAAAAAGGTGTGAGTCTCCGGTATCCTACATTCCCACACTTTGGCCTTCGAGTCAAAGCAAATGCCCGCTCGTGCTTAAAATTCACAATTTTCCGTTGTTTTATACGAAAAAAAAATCGCGTATGCAGAATATTTTAAATTTGGTAATTTAAAAATTAAGACATTTTCGTTCCTTTTTCTTGGGATACCATCGGTTTTTTTCGGTAGAAAACAACATTTAAATATTCATAGAATTTTAATAAAAAACAAAAAAACAAGAAATATACACATTTAATGATAATAAACACGCCCGCGGCCAGCTTGCAATTAAACATAATGCAAAATAGGGCGCATGTTCACATAATGGTTGCCGATCACTTTCATAGAAATATTTTAAATGTTTGTTAAACGTGTTGATATTGTATTAGAGATATTTAGAATGAATGTGTTGTTAATTTACATCTTTGTACAATTTTGTATGGATAAATGCATTTTCAATCCCTTTTTGTAATGCAATATTTCGCTTATCTGTCGCAAATATTTCTCACAATCTTTAGGTAATCAGTTACAATTCCAAATAGTTAGGGAATTATCGACGTGCTCTAGATCCTTCGCTGCAAAAACATGTAAAAAACTTTAATGTGTGCCAATAGTTTCAGATTTGCTTCAAATAAGAACAATATTCCAGTAATTACAAACATAAAAACAGTTTCACACATAGGTTATCCAGAAGCAATTCAGAAATGTTGTTTTATGTGAGTGTAATTATTCGAATCAGTGTTGTGAAGCAAGTATGAATTATGAATGTTTTGTATGTCTTCTATTGAGCTATATATTTAGAAAATTCGTGTTTTAGAACTTTCCTTTTTTCTAAGAATAGTGTGTTGTGATACTTTTAATTGATTTCCTTCTTAAAAATTCAGAAATAAAGATTTTACTCCATTTTGTTGTTTTGAATTTATTGTACACACATAAACATGTTAAATATTCTTTAACTTAAACGAAATTCTGATTTTAGTTACAATTTTATTCTTTGTAATCAAACGTATTGTACCATACCGATATCAGTTTAGAGAATTCTTATGTAATTTATTTACATTTATCGATCTATAAGTAAACATATATATATATATATTGTAGAAATATCAATTTCTTTTAAAGTTTATTGATTTTTATCGATATTCCGACTTATAAAAATTAAAATATTACTTTTAATTCAAAAAAAATTTACTCAACATTTAAATTTTAATTATTGCGTAAACCAATGAATTTGTTTTTCCAAAAATTGTATATTTTCAATTTTTAACCAAAATACTTCTAACATTTACTTTAACACTCTTATAATAAAAAAAAACTCAGTGATGTGGTTTCGGTAACCTTTTAGTAGCCATCAAAATATTAATATTATTAAAACAATTATTATGTACCCTATTTTAAAACTAAAATTCTATAAAATTTCAGTAGATATATATAGTAAATAAGTTCTTGCTTAAAAAAAACTAATAAACACCATTTTATAGTTCATCGAACTAAGTTCTAACTTAATCTTTTAGTCACCAAATCTAGAAATGGAATCTGAAATTAGTCGCAATGCTGAAAATGGGAAACCGTAAATCCTGATGATCCTGATCTGGACAATGTAACAAAATTATGAAATTATTGTATTGTTATCGGTCCTGGACAAGTGGAAAAAATTTCGAATTAATCTGGCTTTTTAAATTGGGTAAAAATTAATTTCAAAGATTCCGTTACATACAAATGAAGCTTATGAAAAGGTGTCAAAATAGCTAAAGAGTATTTAATGATAGCGATTGTTCTTTTACATTTTTAAAATTATTTAAAATACTTTCGAATTTAATTTCATAATAAAAAAGGAATTTTACAATATGTATAAAAATATATAAATTAAAAAAAGTCCTCTTGATATTATAATTAATATTTATGCAAATAGAAATGGTATTTTTAACAATGCCTCACGAAGAAGTAAAAATTATTTAAGTAAGGTAGAAATAACTAAAGAAGCCTTAATAAATTTTGATTGGAAGTTTTGATCTTTTATATGAGAGGCTATTTCAATAATAAATTATATTTCAGACATAGTTGAATTTTATCATTTCTTCTACCACTTGTCATTCTTTTGTGAGTGGATCTAATTAGTTTTTAGATCTGAAACACATAAAAATAAAAGTAACCTAAATTACTTCCAAAATTTATTCTTAATGTTGAAATTTCTTGATTCTGCTAACAATATAGCAGCGAAACTTTCAAAATTTTCAAGGTTTTTCGCAAGAGTTATTTAATTCCCGAGGAATTTTCTTCTAAATATTAAATTTTTATATACCTAATTATTTCTGTCATTTACCTCAGAATAAAAATTGCTTGTAGATTTCTTTTTTCACACTTATACATCATTTTGAAACGTCAAACATCACAAATAATAACATATATCATATATAAATGCTTGAAAAAATATTCATCGTAAACTCTCTCCTAGTTTTAATATTAATATTGAGAAATTTATGTATATAATTTTGAAATTATTTTAAGCAATTATATTAAATGACTTTTTTAAAAGAGTAAACTTGGGAAAATAAGGGCACTAAAACATCTATCTAAAATATACTAACTAAAACACTTTTTATTTTTCCGAAATTATAATATTTCAAACTTTAGAATATGGTCTTGTTGCGGTGTTTGTAAAGAAGCTCCAAAACAAATTCCGTAATTACCCGTATTTGACTAGAACTTCAGGTAATATGGGCACAATTGCAGGAAATATGGGCAGAGATAAAAGGAAGTATCATCTAGACATTAATCTTTTCGAATGGGAATGCTTTTATACACAAATTACATGTTTGGAAAATGATAAGAAGCAAATTTAAACCTTTGTTATTGAACAAATTACGCCAGAAAAAATGGCCAAGTTTTTATCTATAAATTAAAAATAATTAAGGGATGAAAATCAGATAAACTCTTAAATCAGCACAAATTATTACAAACTTATGGAAAAACAACATTTAATAAGAACTTGCTCTTGCATCATATGTTACACCGATTACAATAGAAGGAGCCACCTTCTAACTCGACACATTCCTCATAGAACCAAGAAGAACAATAGCCCCAACATTGCACCCTTTTCTGTCTTGCATCCATTGCTAACTATTGTGATTTTCATCATGATAGTTAGCACAACAAACAGGACAAATGCAGGAAGTATTCTGTTTGTTGGCACTTGCTATTGCTCTGCATTTTGCCCCTTACACCATCTCTAAGACCTCCGTTGACAACCCTCTTCTTAGAAGTCATACCTTTTGCATTAATCAGCTCTATTGCAACATTCTTACGTCTTCCGTGATTTCCACAAGCTATTTTCAGTGTCGGAATCGGACTCAACTCCTCCAAAAAAGGATGCTGTTGACTGCGAGAATTTAGTAGTGACAATATATGAAGCATATGCTGCTGTAATTTGGACTAAGTTACTACAAGGAAAAGATTTGTGGGATGAAGATGAACTCAAAGGACGTGTAGAAGTAGAGAATGGTCCAGGAGTAGGGTTTGGAATGCATTACTTCGCTTCGTCAAACTTTGGTACTTCCCATATTACTCTTAATCTTATTGCCCATAATTGCTCTTGTGACATTATTCAGTAGTTTGCATTATTGCTGTCTAAGGGAAAAAGAACGAAACAACCCACTCACCCTAACGGATACTACACTCACATTAGGTTGAAGCCATTTATAGGTTTCATGTAAAATTAATTAATTTTGCGTGTTAAGTTTTAAGTTAGATAACTAACATATAAGAACAACCCCAATTTGAAGTGCTATGTAGTTGTACTTACATTAGAAATGGTCCGTTGGCACGTCTTTTTGAACCACACAACAACACAAACAAATCACACAGTAGCAATGAACCCAGATCATTACCAACGCCGCAGTACGAATGCACCACACAGCTTAAAACCATTACGAATAAAATGAGTATTTGTTTAAATGTGCCTATATTTGGCTATAGTTTTTACCTTATATATATATATATATATATATATATTGTACTGAATTGAACTTCTATGGAAGTTTTTTAGACCAAAAAATTTGGTAGTTGATAATATATAGTGTGAACCTAAAGACTTGCCCTGAATAAAAATATTTATTTTGTTCAAACTGTTATAATTAGACAAAAGTTTTTCGGTATGTTATGAATTTTTTCATAAGACCGTTTACCTCAGTACATTTCAACGTGTACCCTTTGGTAGCTTGGTAAAACGACCTAAGTGTTAAGTTCAAAAGTTGTTTCCCTCACACTGGACCTGCCACTTCTAGAAAGATCCCTTATGCTGCCTATTTCTTTAAATATTTCATACCATCGCTTTATTGATTTTGCACAGAGGTTTGCTTCTATATTAATGTTGAGATTTAAACGGAACTTTAATTGGCGATTTCGATTTGTGAAATCAAATCACACATTGGGTTTTCTCCTCGAATCGACGCAATTTCGGTAAAAATGATGTCTTTCTGACAAATGTTCCTCCGAGTCACTCTTGAAAAAGCATTCGAGCCATATGCTGCGCAAAAAAAAAAAAAAAAAAAAAAAAAAAATTACTAAAACTGACCGATTCAATAATAGAATAGTTACATTATTACATTAAATCAGAGGTTCCCAAACTTTTTCATCTCATAGACCCCTTACCAAGTTTTCGGTTTGGAGGGGAGGGGGGTAGACCCTGCTTACCTAATACTGAATTCTTGCAAATTTATCAACTTAAATATCTTTTTGACAGCTGCTACTACTACTTATTTTAAAAGAATTATATATATATAAGTTTCTATCTGTTGTGGAGTATAGTGCTTAAAAAAATACATGTTAGTTAATTAAATTAAAATTTAATTGATACATGAAATAACTGAACAACAAACAAATGCTTTCAACGGGAGGGATGAATCTGGTACTTCGATAACAAATCTTCAACATTTGATATCAATTTTTTCAGGGGGTTAACCCTTAATCTCCTCTGTTAGTATAGTGTCCAGTTTGTTTGTTTGTTTTGGAGATTGGCAACCATCCTGAAACTCAATCTCACGAGGAAAAGCAATTAAAAACTTTCTCACGGCATTCCATAATTCGGGGCATATAACAGGTATATTACTGACATTCGTTTCTAAACTTTATTTTAAGATCTTCGTTTGTGCCTATTCCGATCAGTTCCTATTGTAAAATGACATTTTTTTTTCCACTATGAGCATATGAATTCATTGCCTACTGTGGTATTAGCATAGTCAAAACATTCTTAAACCTAGTTTCAAAATCTAAATAAAGAGCATTTAAATCTTGAACGACGGTTAGAACATCCTGACAGATTGTTTGTGGCAAATTGAGAAAATTCACGACGCCCAAAATTATACTTCTTTTGCTTAGTTCTGGGGGAAAACGCTGAAATGGTCCTTGTTTTAATAAAATTTATGCTGTATCCTATTAACTTCAAATTAGCCTCATTAAATTTAGTAAATTAATCAGTTAATTAAGTAAAATCTGTTCTTCACTTGATTAAATTTTCTTTTAAAATTAAAGTGGTAATAATTAAAGTGATCTGGTGTAATGAAATCCATTATCATAGACCTCCATTTACAACTTATGGACTCCCAAATATTTTTTCACCGACGTAGACCCCTTGCAGGTTGTCATAGACCCCTGGGAGTCGTTATAGACTGCTTTAGGAATCACTGTATTAAATGTATTTTGTAATCAATTTTTATAATCCGGGTAAGACGTTTGGTTCACTTTGTATATAATTCATTTCCTTCTATTAAAACTGATTTTTTTATATAATTCTCGTAGTTATAATTTTCAATCATAAATTTAAGTTTAAAGGTATTATCATTTTAAAAATAAAACTTGCAGATCTGCATGTAATCAAGTTATTCATTTTTTTTAAAGAAAAGAAGTCAAGAGTGAGTGAGAGAATATTAACGTCGCACTGATTAGTAACACGAGGGCTTTTTGGCGACGGTCCGAGTAATTTTAAACCATGGTCAAGTGACGCGGACGACACCTGAGCTGGCACCCCCTCTCCTAACTACCACACCACGGGAGGACGCTTGAGCTCTCGACAGATTTAACGTGCATCGCTCCCCTACACGGCGGGTCTTTAGTGGTACTAGTATCGAACTCATGACATGCTAGCCATGATCCGATGCCTAGAGCACTCGGCCACCGCGGCCGCGAAAAGAAGTCAAACATATAAGAATCTGTAGAAATTTTACTGTAGCTTCTAAGCACTTTCTAAGTTAAGAAAGGTTGTCACGGGATTAGTATTTTTAAAACCATAAGCGGGATTAGTATTTTTAATAAGTAAGCGGGATTAGTATTTTTAAAACCATTCTATATAATGATAGATGAAAGTTATCAATTACATATCATAATTGTCAGTTTAATATAATTCTAAAAGACTAATTTAAAATTTTAAATAATATTAAACAAAATCACACACATTGTGCTGTAAATAAGCGTTTTATTTATCGCATTTAAAACAAGTATACAATTCAATTTGAAAATGTGCTATTCTAATTTCAGAACGCGACAATAACGTGATCAACTTAACGCCATTTTTGTATTCTACGAAAGATTTGAAGGAAATGTAATTTATATCTCCCGTTACAAAATAATCGCTTACAATCAGGTTAAAATATTATTTTTTAAACTTTTTACTACCAGTCAATCAGGAAAGCAATTCGTAACTTATAATTTTCTCAACAACTTCCCTTTATGACCTTGAATAGAAAAAGGAAATGAAAAGAATTTTAAAAAGAAAGGCGAGAAAATTATCTATTAATCATTTTTTGTTCACCAAACGACAATTAAGGATTACGTTACGGAAGATAAAAAATTGCGAAATTACCATTTAAAGAAAAACGCTTCTTTATCGTATGTTAAAGAAGCTATTTAGATTCGCAAAATTCTTATTTTAAAATATAAATCATGTTTTAAATTAATCATTATAAAATCAATTCTTTGTTTAGTTGAGACTTTTGATTTTCGTGTAATGATGGTGTTAATGGTTGTAAATAGTTTGATAATAGTGGATAATATTTTCTGAAGGTTATGGAATAAGAATTTAAAATTATTTTCTGTGAATAAATGATGCCTTATTTTTTTAAGAACAAAGTCCAGTCTTCAAAATCAAGATATTTCTCATTTCATAATTTGGTGTTTCTTAGTTGAAGCTTGCAGTAAACCTTGTTTAGCATTTTATTAACACTAAAAATAGTTCATAATCTCTCTTTGTCATTTTTGTAATAAAATATAATAATAAAATAATACCAGAACATATTTTCATTTAAATGAAACTCATAAAAAGTTATATATATATATCATGGTCTTAAATAAAATATACAGTAACTCTCTTTTTTAGTTAAGGAGAACTTTCTAGAATCATACATTCAAGAAAGGAACAGACATATATACAGCTTTAATTTAATTTATGAAACATAACTTGCACATCAAATATAATTTTAATTAAAACAAAAAAAGAAATGTAACTTAAATATGAATCAAACATTACTTTAATTTCTTCTTTCTTTTTTTATCAATTGAAGAACAAAGAACAGAAAATGTATGTAAAATGGAACTGACAGTTTAATCAAATAAAATAATTACAAATAAAAAAAACTGTTACTAATTATAAATTATGTGTGTGTGTTGTGATTTTTTCACTATCAACCCTTATACTAATAATTATATTTTTCATCCTTTATTTCCAATATTAAAATATATGAACAATTAGAGGATATCACAGAGTTCATTTCTTAATTTGAAATTACTATATTCGTTTATGTGTAATTCGAAAATTTTGAGCTTCTGATAGCATTACAGATAGGAAAAAAGGCATATTGATTTTCAAGTCTTATTATTTTTTATAACCTTTTAGGATTTAATTTCTAATTTTATAGTTATACTATTTTAAAAGTGCATTGAAGTATTGCTATATTATTTTTAGATAATATAATTTGATGGAAAGAGTTTCGTGTGTTTCTTACCATATTCTTTCAAAAATGCATTTAAAGAAGTGACAAAACGTTTTATTGCATAAATACTGCTTGAGAAACAAACCTGTGGTATTAGCTTTGGTGCACCTCTCATTATTCGAATATACTTAAAAATTAGGAATTCAAGACCAACATCTCTAAATTTGGTAACTTCAGCGTGATAATGATTCATATAATTAAATTTTAACAAAACTCGTCCTCGTCAGACAAGTATTGAGCTTTTACGCTTAATCAAAACTAAATTAAAAATCCAAAATTTAAAAACTCAAAATTCTTTTCGGTTTTTTAAAACATTGATGAAAGCTTATATTCAATTCTCTCTCTCTATCAAACTATTTATTAACAATTTAATCAAAAGCTTGTTCTATAACTATATACATTATTTTTTTTATTTGATATTTTATATAAACTAAACTCACACGCAAAGGAAGAATTAAGCAATATATCTAAGATCAGGAACAACATTGAAATATTAGTTCTTATCAATAACGTAAGTCGTCCGTCCTGTATAGTGGTTGGTAACGCTGACTGCTGTGCCGTAAGGCCTGGGTTCGAATCCCGGAGGAGGCATGGATGTTTGTAGATGTATAGTGCCTTCGCAGTATGGGGTACTCTAAGTAACTGTCGAGTCGCAATTCCTCTCGTGATGTTGACGGAAGGGGAAGAAAGGTGGGAGGCCCCTGACCACTTCCATTATTTGCTACCCAATGTTCAATCATAATTTTCATCGCGCCTCCCCACCATACGATAACAATGAATTGAATTCAATAATACTATACTTTGACGCTAATCCTACAACACGACTTTAACCTTTTAAGTGTCACCGGCGTATATATACGTTTCGCTCAACTAGCGTGCTGATTGCTCGGGACGTATATATACGTCTTTCTGAAGTACGATCTTTTATGTGTGAACTGTTCTGCATACAATTATTTCGAAGGTTTTGAAATGCAACAAAATCATGCTGGCAGTTTTTGCGAAGAATTGACTTTTTTCAGAGGAATTGCTTATTTATTCCTTTACTCTTCCCTCCCCAAAAAGCCACATACGCTCGCCTACGTGTTAAACAAGGACATTGAGGATATCGAGTAATTTTCAATTGGCATTTAAGGGATTTATTATAAACCGTACAAATTATCGAGATAAGTGTTAATTTTTGCATATAATTTTATATGAGAAGCCCATGGGGTCACTGGTAATTAATAAACTTGTTCTTCACGTAATATTATTAAATTAATTATAAAATACACTGATCACACAGTACTAATATAATTTTAAGTGTCTTATATCAGTGTGAGTATCAGTTTATTTTTTATTATGTCAGAATGCATTTTGTTTGTTTACTTTCAGTAAATTAAAATTTTTACAAAAAAATAATCTTTTGTTTTCGACTTTTCAGTGTGCTCGTGCCCCCTCGTAGGGTTATCACGCCACCCTTTTAGTGCGTGCCACACAGTATGAGAAACACTGTCTTTTAAGTTAATGATTTCAACGACTTTCCTAATTATGTCATGGTATTCGCACTTTCCAGTTATACCAGAAGGGCTTTCCCTTTTTGAAACCACCAAAACAAATCACTCAATTAGCAAATACCAGAGCGTAATCATCAGCAGAATGATAACTACCGCAATAAGATTTAGGGGAAAAAAACCCATCCAAAGCCATATCTGTCTTTCAATCTCCTAGAGACATTCAGCTTACAATGCAGAAGCATTTATATGTGGCCCCTTTCTTTTGAAGCTGGAAGAATCCGGTCGTCAAGCGGACAGTTGGCATTGTTTCGAATGATCCAGAAACAAAAAAGGGCAGCCGCCCCAGACGTTTCGAGGTTAAACACGGGATCATGCACGTCACTTAATACTCCTCGTCTCAATCTGACGCTCTTTTGATTAAGTAATCTACCGGGGGACGGGCCCACAATAGAATTCTCTACTGGGCTGTAATTACCCTCCCCTACCTCATCCCCTGTTCTCAGCCTACCTGGCGAGAAAATCGGACTCGGATAGGGGGTCGGCTAAAAAAAGAATCTCGGGCCCTTTGCTCATCCGGATGATTTGAGTGTGGGAAAAACCCTTTAAAGAGCATGGACGGGACAGACGGGGTCTCTCCTTTTCTTGAATTTCTCCCATCGTGAATTCTAATTTTTCGTTTTGTTTCTCTTTATCGGCTGCGAATGACTGATGGATTTGAAATCTATTTAATTCAATGAACGGATTTCGTTTCTGATGAGGGGATTTGCTTTAAAAAGAATGGGGGTTTTGTCAATAATTGGTTCTTGTAAATTGAATGCCTTGCCTTTTTTTCTGCAATTATAAAATAATCTTAGGTTGAATAAGTATAAATCAGTTGTAATTTTATTAAAAAATTCTGTAAACCAGATTTTTGGCATTATTTTTTTTAAAAACTAATTTGTATTAAAATATATATATTTTTATATATTCAGTTTCTAAATCGATTCAAGTGCTTACATAGAAAACAATTTCACCATTTTTAGTAATAACACATTTTATTTATCTCCCATATGTAAAGCATCCGCCGTGTAGAGGGGATGATGCTCGCTAAATCTATCGAGGTTCAAAGTCCTGCCATTGATGTGATGTTAAAATTTGAAGAAGTCAAAGGGGGGATTAGCTCGGGTGTCGACCTCATCACTCGATCATGGTTCAAATAATCCTAACCAATAGCTCTCATGTTGCCTTACAGTTCAACTTAAATTGAAATCAAATCAATCAAAATCCATATGTAAAACACAAAACAGCAATCCAAAATTTATTTTAAATGACCTATTACATCAGGTCTTTAGAAAAACTAATGTTGGTATATTTTCCAGAGTTTTGTTGATAATTACCTATACTTTAATTTCGTATCAATTTAGTGAATTAAATTTAATTCCTGTTTGTAAAATTTGAAACATAAATCTTACATTCAAAACGAGATTGAGAGAGAGTACGAAGAGAGGTACAAGAGAATGTTAACTCAATTTGGCCATTCGAAATTAACTGAGATAAGTTTTATAATATATATATATATATGTATATATATATATACCTCTCTCTCTTTATATATATATATATATATATATATATATATATATAGTTATGAGCGGCTCATGTGTCTGACATATTATCGTCACATTTAGGTGGAACACGATGTCTGTTACGAATGGACTTCCTAATTTTGAAACAAAGTCAAGGGACGAGAATGTTGAAGGATATAGCACCCATCAGTGGTGTGCATAGATCTCTCTTATGGGGTTGGGTTACATTCTAAGAAACATGTAGACGAAATCTCACTCCCAGAGAAATACACTGAGGGGTAATATTTACGGTAAAAATTAAAAATCTGATTATCTATGGGGGGGGGGTGAACCCCTAACCCACTCCCTTGTGTGGTGGTGGTGGGGCTAATCCCCATCTGGTCTAGTTTCACTAGACCAGATCCATGAGCCCATAAATATGCACAAAGTCTAAGAATAGCAGGGGGGAAGGAACAGTCTCCTCACATGAAAACCCCAGACAATGCAGAATGTGCTGAGGAGAAAAATGACTTTTCTCACATTTGGTGCAAATTCGAAAGCTTCTTTTGCCACCTTCAAAATTCATGCACGTCAGGTGACCAGTCGAAAATCGCGAGAATGCCAAATGATACGACCTGGAACCCTTGAATGATATGGCGGATCCAGGAAATCTTTGAAAGTACCATGGGTGTACAGGAGGGAAAACCCAGGTCCTACATATTAATTCTTTAGACTTGGAGTAGATCTCGGTCGACGTAAGGACCACGTGGTCTTCCAGGTCCACAGGATCAGTCGCCTTCGCAAGATTATCAGCTTCTTCGTGACCGGTCAGGCCTACATGAGAAGGGACCCACTGTGGATGGATAGGGTGCCGATCAGAAAGCTGTTTAAAAAGTTGTAGAATACTCCTCCGATAGATGGCCAATTCGATAAAGGTTGGATGGAAGATCGGCTGTCTGTCAGGATCCAAATTTCAGAAAAAGCTTGGCCTTATATGTTATTAATTAATGAAAAACCTTGAACTCCCTTTTGTCCACCAATAAACCCCTCTCACCTAATCCTAACCCAGGATCAACATCAGTCACGAGATCGTTAGCAGAACCATTTGACAAATGTAGTCTCACTTTGTTTTTTGATAAAATTATTTAATGATCAGCAATGTGGGATTTGAGTAATTTTTGAAATTCATGTCCAATTTTAGCTGTTATGGTATCAGATTTCAGAATTTTGAGTGATGCGTAACTAACAGGAAGCATATCCAGTTCACAAATAATTTTGCCTATTTTTATGCTTGAAACTATTTTGGATCGTAATCGAGTTTTTCTGAATATCTTGCTTCACGCACATATTGTTTTTACAGAACATCGTGTTTATCCGATGTTCTAACGATTTATTAAAAATTTCCGACTTCTTCATTAAAGACACAGTTATTTTATAAAATCAACTGTTGCAAAGAGCTTCATAATTCTCAGTCAAAATATAAGAGAAAATCTCGTTCCTTAAACTTTTCCCTCCACACACTCACAAATAAGAGCTCTTATACATAATTTGGAGCTTCATCTAAAATTTCATGGTCAGGAAATTTGCGTTTCTACCATCAGGTTACGATAGTTCTGAATCTACTTCTTCAATAATATATCTGCTTTTGCAAAAATAAATAGGAGGTCATTATTTGTGTGAATTACATATATTTTCTAAAATTCTCGGTTTGGAATGATTTTAAGTATTTTGCTATCGTAAATTCTTTTATAAATGGGTTGGCTTTTTGCCGGTGTTCAATAGTTGCAAGCCCAGATTCATAATATTACATTTTTTTCACAGTTTTAACTATGCAAATGAACGTTGGAGCTTGTCACACAGCATTGTTACATTCACTGCATGTAAAAATTTAACAATTTCCTTCACATTTAGCTTTTTACTATAGGAGCAGTATTATAAAAACTTGAATAAAAATACTAATTTATTTTTAAATTTAAACATAATAACTTATGAAATTCAATTAAAAACAATTGCGCTTCTTTACTTCCAAAAAATGTGGTAAGGCCTGATATCAATTAACTTTCTTTCCGAAGCAACAATAGCACTTTGGTTGAGTAACAAGAACAGAAACTGAATTTGTATTTTCTCACTAACCTTTCACTCCATCCCAAGTGAGAGATTTATGACTGAATTAATTCTACACAGGATGGTCTTTAGGGCCCTTTCATAACAATCAACTTGTGCAACCGCCTAGCAGAAGGAGAAAACAGTTGGGAGCTAGTTTTGAACTGAAATAGCCCTGGGTCCCTTGACACGTTGTCAACTGATACTCCCTGCTGTGCCCCTCCCTGCAGCCCTCGAAAGTCACGTTCTCTTCCCACCTAGTTGACTCAACTAAAATGAAAAATCTAAGCTCTTTACACTAGGTTACTTGTGTATTGAGAATAGATAAAGCTTTGTATTGCTTCTTTGTACTCAATCACTATTTGGATGAGTCTAGCACTCCCTTTTCAGTCAACTTTGTGTCCGTATGTGTAAGGGGGGAATTCTCTCCTTCTTTACAGTAGAGGTGTAGAGATAGAAAACGAGTTGACTAAAACAAAGCTGAATCAAATGTGAAACTGGTCTTAGTAGAACTTACCAAAGCCGACAGGAGCGTTGAGAGGGATGAATTCGGAACCAAGTCCATTGGACTACTATGCTTCAGAGTTAAAAAAGTACGTACTTAATTTAAGAAGTTTTTGACTGATGTTGTAATTAAGACAAGTTTTCAGCATAGTAGTTTCGATATATGTACAGAAAAATACTATAAGTAAACCAAACAGTTTAAACCTTTTCGTGCTTGATTGATTGTTCATTAACGTCGCATTGCGAAACAGCGTGAGGACAATTGATGAATAAGCCGAAGTTCAATCAAAAGGAATTAGAGCTACACCCCTTCCCTGGCAAATAACCATCCCCACACTCAGCCTTTTACTGAGTAAAAATAGTTTCTTTTTCTTACAGAAGTCAACAAACAGGTTTGAACAGAAAAATTGTTTAAAAAGAAATTAAAAATAGATTCTTCACACTTCAATTAAAAATTAATTCAGGAATTACAAGGTTGAATAGTTTAAAAAGTACAAAGGAATGATGAAGAGGGAACAACAGGATAATACGTTTACCTCCAAAATACAAATATATAATTAGCACAAAAATAAATAAATAAATAAAAAACATAAAAAATGCCAGTATATCCCAAAGATAAAAAAAGAACAAATAAAAATCGCAAAATTATCATAAAATACGATGCGCGGAAAGATTAACAATTTGTTTAAATGATATAACAAAAAAAATCTACTGTTAATATATTTCATTTTCTTTCTACATTCTTTATAAGTCGGCTCCGGTGGCTTTGAGGTAGCGTGCCCGCATTATAAGCGTAAGGTTGCGGGTTCGACCCCGAATGGAGTCGATAGATTTTCTGTATGCAAAAATCGTAATCACGCATGTCATATGATTATGCTGCATGTAAAGGATCTCTTGAGTATCAATTTGATTCTGGTACTCTCGGCAAAATTAAATCACGGCAATCCGACGAGATCTTGAATTAAATTAATTCAAGCATCCAAATTTGGTAGTGAGAGTCACCACTAGATGGAGCCACCACTAAAATAGCTCTCACATTTGGGGACTTGTCGTGCCTTCAAAGGCTTAGTTGCTAAAATGTAGCCCATTAGGGAAAACAACATTGTTTTATAAAGTTAATTATATATATACCATTCCTGGAAAGGGATATTAATCCCCCAAAGAATATAGAACCGTTAAATATATGACACACGCGACTTTATATATATATGCATACTAATAAAACTCTTTTAAAGAGTAAGGAACGAAAGGTGGTAGCGGTTGAACCATGGTCAAGTGACGAAGATGAGTTATGAGTTGGCAGCCAACTCCCATAAACGTGGCCTGTTCAGTGCCAAAAGTTTATGAACAAATTTAAAATTTTTCAATTCTGATGTGTTGCTATGTTATTTATTTTTGAAATGACCTTCAGGATAAGAAATATTTTCATTTTTACAAAAACTAGAGCACTTTATCTTAGTTATTATATGCTTAAAAAAACAGTGATTATATTAACACAAGGGAATGTAAATTTCGTAATAAAACAGTGATTGATAAATCTGAAGTTTAAAATACTTCTATTATTATACAGAACATACACAAAAAATTTCACACAGTTAATTGTTTTCAAAACTGTTTTAGCAGTCGCTGGCCCCGTTTGAGCATTCTTTTTTTAAAACTCCTTTCGGGTAAAACGCGTTTTACCGAAAAATTGGCTTAAAGTAATGACATCTGCTTTTACTAAAACACTTGTAGTTTTTTTTTTTCCTAGTGAATGGAAAATAATAAACTTGGTTATTTTTATAAAGCTAATAAATAGCCTATAAAATAAAATCATAAAAAAATTTATCAATTCTTGGCAAAATTAATAATTTTAGGGTAGTCGGATGCTTTAATCCCGGGGCGGGATTTAAGTCGATCGCGATTGATCGGTGGACCACCGAGGCATTTTTGGGTGACCACCTTCACAAAAATCATTTCATCATACAAAGGCCTTGAAATACCGTATTTATTCGAATCTAAGCTGCCATCGATACAAAGCCACGTCCCAAATTCTCAACAAGACTTTGTGAAAATTGAAAAATGGTCTAAAATGGTTTATCGATATCCAATTTTACGAAATTAAAATAAATTTAAAAGGAAAACTAATAAGAATGGAATAATTATTTATTTATCATTATTAAAACTTTTTAATACATGCATGAAGCTGTTATTGCTCTAAATATCCCATCCAACACATCCCCCCCCCCTTCGATTCTAAACCTCGCCCGATTTTCAGTAGCATTAACATTGGGTAGAAAGTGCGGCTTAGATTCGAGTAAATACAAATTTTAAAAAAAAACACGGAAGAGAGAAAAAAGTCGAATCATTAGAAAAAATTTCATTGAATAGAAAATGCATTTCTCTATTTGGAGGCTATTTTACGAAGAAAATCATAAAATGTTCGTGGTTCCAGGAAAAAGTTCGTAAAATAGAGAAATTTGTAAAATAGAGATTCGTAAAATGAAGGTCCGACTGTATTGCATACTTTCTTTTTGCTCACTTCACCTACGCCACTGGGACGCGGTGTACCGCAACACCTTGAAAAAGCTAGAAGTAACCTGTACCCTGGAAAAGTTTGCCCATCCTGCTTTAAACCATCACATTTATTCAACATCGCTACGTTTTATCACATAAAACTTCAAATCTTCTGAAAGATAAATGTTCTTCGGTTATCAATCGAACTGCCAAGTTCTCATGAAAGTAATTTGTTAAATAATATTGAATGCATTTACCGATGAAAGAAAAAAAAGAATTTGCAGTAATTGACTTTTAATACCCGTTTTATCAGTGATTAATATTAATTATTTTTCATGCAGCCCCATAAATTTTTATTCAAGTCAAGTTTCACAATAATTATATTATTGCAACTTAAGATTGGTTGGATATTTATTTTAAGTAATTTGAAACTTCGATTCCGTTCAAGAAATGGAGTCTCAGCTTATTTCCTTTTTGTATAACATGAAATACTGTATAAAACTAAAACATTTTCCCACATTTTTACACGCTTATTGAATTGTAATTTTTTTCCCTTTTGTAACTCAGGTTAGATAAGAATTTTATATGTAAAGCGTTTGTTTCAAATTATAAGGTTATAAAATTTTCTCTCAATCATACTAAAAAATGTTTAACATAGGGTTTTATTAAATTAAATATCACAGTTTATTTGTTTTGACTGTGGGAAAATTTTTATTATTATTATTATAAATTTGTTTAAAAATATTTGGGAAGATTATTAAAATTAGAATAAAAGTCTATGTTATATTGACGATTTCAGAGTCATATGTTTCTTTATTTGACTTTACAAAAATATTTTTATTCATTTTATCTCTTTTTTTTAATGTATTCAAAAAAGAGAAAAAATAGGATTAATACCTCGTATAACTGTTTAATCATATTTTTATATATCTGGAAATCACAGTCATATTAATGTTTTCTTATGTTATGAGAAAAAGTTTGAAAAACAATTCTATCAAATCTTGACTAGCGCTTTATGACCTCAAAATTGATTTTTTCATTACAAAAAATATTCATCTATTGAATATATGTGATTTGAAGAAGACTTCTAATTGATTTGGAAAATCTGTCAATTTTTGATAACTTCTTGTATAAAAATACATAATTTTACCTATAAAATAGTTCAAGTATTGTTTGAAATGGCGATTCGTTTGGCTAAATTATCGCTTGTGGTTGGCGCCACAAATACATGAATACTGACCAATCATTTAAACTTGGATAGTAACTAACCATCGAAAGAACAGCTGTTGCCTTACGTTTACTTAACACTGAAGTACGTGATACAAATACTACGTTCATTCACATTAAAAATACAATATAATCTCTATCTCTCTCTCTCTAACCCACACACATTTACATATACAAAAGAGAAAGGTTGGTTAATCATTAACTCAACTTTTTCCTTCAGTGGAAAATTTATACATAATAATGCAAGAAAAATTGTAAAAAATAAACCACGATTGAAAAGACTTAGGTCAAAAATTTGTTTACGTGTAATCAAACATTAATCTATTAATAAATTTTAAAAAAATGACTATATTGTATGAATGGAATTAATAGAAAACATAACACTTTTTTTTATCATTAATCAATTTTAACATTATTGTACTTCTAAATATGTTAGTGAGATTAAAATCTAAAGATTCCTTAAGATTTTTAAAGATTCCCCATTTACCTTTCACGCATTCATTTCTAAGCTAATTTCAAATCAATGCAACAATAGACCGATGCCGATCTTTTCCGACCTTGCTTCCTAGAATGGATCGAAAGGAAACGAAACTCTCATTTTTACTTCGGTCCCCCGCACTGCCTGGGTGGCGCGAGACCTCGGTAAAAAGCCCCCGGGGCTTCTAAGCCTGACGTGAGAAAATTATAGATCTCCGCAAACGGTGTGTCGGCCCGGTTCGGTCCCCGACCATTTTCAACACGCTCTCTCTTTCTCTCTCTCTCTCTCCCCTAGTTTCTTTCTTTCTCTTCCAAAGGTAGCCTTGCTCTGACGGAAAAGGGAATTGATAAAAGAAATTGCTGAAGAGAAAAAGAACAAAATAATAAAGAAAACAAACGCCTGCTGTATTGGAAATGAAGTAAATAAGATTTCTCCAGCGTTGAGGAATTCTGTGCTTAAATTGCCGCATATAACTGCATTGTTGCGCAAATATTTCTCCGTGGGTGTCCGAGTTAAAAAATTTGTCCTTTTTAAAAACAATTTTTTTTTACCCCCAAAGGAATATAATGTGAGATATTAAAATGAAAATTCTGAAGGAAGACTTTATTTTGACTTGATGTGGAACATGTCAATAAATAAATATATGCTTCTCTTCTGGAGACAGATGAGATTGCCAGGGGTGAACTAAAAACGGATGTATCCGCCCTTTCTATCATGATGGATATTGAGTATGCCACATTCTATAAACAAGAAGAGGCTTACGATATTTTCTAATGTCCGAAATTATGGTGTAAATTTTAGCTCTGCATTTCACAGGACATTAACTTTGATTTCAAAGAAATATTTCTTAATGCACTTACTGGATTTGGTAATTTAAAAATCAAGTTTTTAATTTTGTTTTTGTAGAAAGCTGCATGGTGCACGTTTTTAATGTAGATTTATGTTAATAGCCTATTTGTATTTCAAGTAAGTTAGTGGTAAGAAACATGCAGTCTTTTTACTATTTTTAATTAAATTTTTATTTTGATTATTTTATGAATAAAAATTATTATAAAATTTTCATTCAATTTACTTTTTTTTTGGAAAATAAGGCAATTTCATTATTAACCAAAGCAAAAGCACCAGTAAATCAAAAATATGTATTTTTTATATTTTATCAATTTAAAATATGTTTATAAATATATTTGTATGTATTATTTAAAATTGAAAAATCTATTTCTAAAATTTTAGATCTATATTGATAAATCTATTTATATTCTATACATTTTATGGCTACTAATGTATCTACTTTTTTGATCCAAAAATGGCTTTAAATAAATTTTTATTACTTGCAATTTTAACCTCCTTTTCCGATCATGATATCCTTTTAATATTATTAAAAAGGGCGGTAATTTTTTGCTATAGTGAAATCCCTTTTTTCTACATTTCATTATAAC
The DNA here is from genome assembly GCA_019973975.1 of Trichonephila clavata. NCBI lineage: Eukaryota > Metazoa > Arthropoda > Arachnida > Araneae > Nephilidae > Trichonephila > Trichonephila clavata. Next base: position 233,025 of record BMAO01019193.1, on the reverse strand, counting down.
AAAGAAATTTTAAATTAAAAAGTTATATTACACAATAATGACAATTACAGAGTGATTTTCATTTTTTAAGGGAATTTTTAACAATTTGCACACACAATTTAATAATGTAAAAATAAAAACATACCTCTTCAAATGGTTTATTATATTTTTATAGTATAAAAACATTTTCCAAAAATCATAGAGAGTTAAAGTATTAAGCTCAATGCTTAAAAAAATCTTAGTTAAAACTGAATGAACTTCAACTAACTTACAACTAACTTTTCAACTAACTAACTAAATTATATAAAACTCTTATTTGAAAAGAAATAATTTGAGATTTTTAAAAAAGAATCTAAAAAATTCTATTTTTTATAACACTTTTAAATAAAAATAACATCATGTTATTAATCATCACTTGCAAAACATATTTGTAACAAAAAATTTTCAATCAACCAGTGTATTTTTTTAATGGAATCTATGCATTTCAATGGTTCTTCATGTAATGCATAACATTTTTCTAAATTTTTTTTTTTTTTTTTTTTTTTTTTTTGTGATCAGGTGGCTTTTTTTTTATTGAGATTTTGTGTTTAAAAATTTTTTAACTCTTTAAAATTTTAAATATTTTTGATAGATTATTAAAAAAGTTATCAGTGAAATATGTATCTGAAGTAGAGTGGTACTTTAGGAAGATAAAGCAGCACAAAACTGAAATTTTTTTTCTTTCTCTGTGAATAAACCAATTCAAAACACATCTCTGTTGTAACGGGTCTATTCGCAAGCCTCCTACTAATCCTCTTGGGGAAAATCTATTTCTTTAAATATTGTTCTATTAAAAACTTTATCACGAAGAAGATGCAATTTATGTAAATCAATGCCTATATTTAAGCATTAACCTTTAGTTTCGAGTGAGAGGGAGATATTATGAGTTAGATGATAGAAGTTAGCGATTAAGCTAAAGTAGTAGAAAGCTAGTCGAGAGTGACCCGCCGATTAATTACTCAATATTTAAGATCGATAATTGGCGATTTAATCAATAAGATATATTTGAATTAGAATAATAAAGACTAGAAATGTAATAGCCTGAGAACGGAATTATAATTATTTAAAGCGTATATTACCAAAACGTTCCAAATGTAAGTGATTCAATTCATAATTAAATATTAAATATCTCATCTACTTCACTTTTGCTCCAATACTTATTGATAGGTGCATTTCCAAACCTGTGTTGTTGAGATTATTATAGGATTAATAAAATATATTTGTTTGGATTATGGCTGATCTTCGTTCTAATTCTCAAACACTGATGGATGTGAGGGGACGTCCCTCGCACTGTAAGTCCTTCATTTATATATTTAAATATGGACAGGCATTGTGCAAATCAATTATGCGAGAATTATTCTTGAATTAAAAGAAATTTTATTATATATTTATATATATGTAATAAAATGCTTTAAAATAACTTTTTATAGAACATAAGTTAAGCCTACTACACCTTCTGCAAAAATTAGATAATCGAATCCATATCCTATTAACTTTGTTTTAGTTTTGTTTTTCTTAGATAAATTATCATTTGTGCATTTTGTTTTTGTATCAAAGATACAAAAATAAATAAATCTATTGTGAGTTATTTGTAATATTTTCTTTTATTTATTGTATTTAATGATTGTAAAAATGCATACAACTTAACAGGTTATTGTCTCTAATACTGATAAATTAGAAAAAAATATTAGTTATTTTAAATTTGTAGGAATAAGAAGATTATTAGAAAGCTGTAACTATTTAAAATTAGAATATAATTGTTGAGTTTGGATTTGAATTCATTGAATTAAATGAATTTTTTTGTTGTTGTTCTTTTAGATCCACAAATGTAGGCCGTTCCTCTTTTAAAAACTCTTCTGGGAGCATTCAACACTAAATTAATGATTAGTCGTATTTATATTATAGAATCCATACGACTTTAGTGTTGCAGGAAATTTTATCCTAAATAACGAACTTTTAATATTTACACTTATTTTTTAAAAAATTTCACACCAAGGGTTTCTATTAACGAGAAATATATAACAATGAATCAAATACTTTCAAAAATGAAAAAGAAGATTCCCCGTTAATCTTGGATGAAAAGAAGGGGAAAAAACGAAGATAAAAGATTTAAGCTCTTTATTTATGTTCTGAATGCTATCAAATTCGTTTCTAAAAGGTTAATTTTATGATCATTTTTCATCAATGCGTACAAATTTTCAAAATATAAAACTGAATCTACTTAGTGAAGACTCAAAAATTTGATTTTTATGACTTAATTCATAATATAAATATATATCAAAACATATCAGTTTTATTTAAAATGTAATTTATATAGTTTCGTGTGTTTATTCTGCAGATAATTTCAATACATATTCCTTTATCTTCAAACTGTCATTCCAAAAACTACCACTTATATAATTAAAAAATAGAATATTAATTCTTTTATACTGATGCAGTTGGGCTTTATTAAATTGATTTCAGCAAAATAGGAAAAAGAATTGCAACAAATGAGCAATTCCCCAAATGTGAGAGCTATTTCCTGGTGGTACCATTTAGTAGCGGCCTTCTTATTAAATTTGGAGGCTTGAATTAATTTTTAATTCAAGCTCTCGTCGGATGATAAATATTGCCGAGAGTATTAGAGCAAAATTGATACTCAAGGGACATTTTACATGCAACACTTAATCATATGACAGGCGTGTGACTACGATTTTTGCATCCAGAAAATCTATCGACTCCACCCGGGATCGAACCCGCAACCATAGGCTTGTGAAACCTCTAAGCCATTAACCGCATTCTAAAAATATGAAATCACTTAAGTATCTATGGTTTAGTTCAGTGGTCCCCAGCCCCCGGTCCGTGGATCAAATAGCACCAGGTCACACAAGGAACACATTAAATTATTTTCATTTTATTTACTGTGGTGTATTTCTCTCAGGTATGCGCGACCTTTTATAAAATTTTTTATATTCCATGTTAAATCTCTTTATGCTCATTTTTTGTGTGATTGTATTTTATGTTGAAGGCCTGTTTAAATAGAATTAAATTAAAATTGCTAAATCAAAACAATTTAAAATATAAGCAATCAGCGTCAATCAAAATCAAAATATACCCCCTCAACGGGCCGTGGTAAAATTATCAAATGTTCTCCGGTCCGCGGCAGTAAAAAGGTTGGGGATCACTGGTTTAGTTGATTGCTTATTGACGTCATACCTTGTAGCTATTGCGAACTACTTGACCTGATAATTTTAAACTGTGGTCAAGAATGATATCAGAACTAGCATCTGACTCTCCAAACTTCCTCATTGTGCCAACGTGAGAACTTATAACTTACCAAATTTAAAATGTAATTGCTGTTCTTAAGACGCTCCAGAGCTCAAAAGAGAAACCCAAAGAGTGAGTATCTATGGCACTCCCTCATTACTTTTCATTAGCAGTTTAAATGATATATTGTATTTTAGTTTTACTTCTGAACTTCAGAATTCACAAGGGATACTTATATAAAAATAGATTTTATTTTATAAAATCTTGTTGGAATTTCTTGAATTTCAAAGTTTTTGCATATTTCTTTTATTCAATATGACATATTATTAATAAACTAACATTTGATTTCAAATATTATCTTTTGAGCGTAGAGCCAAAAATAGTCCACTTCTAGAATTCCCTAATGGTTGCTTATACTCTTTTGAGTCACTCATTACCAGACGCTAAAAACCTTTTACGCAAAAAATTTAATTTTGTTACCATCATACTTAGCTTCTCTTTTTGTTCATTGGCGTTGCTTATGAATTTCTGAGTGTGTGATGTTTCAAGATACAATTCAAATAAATTACTATATCTTTAAGGCCTATGATTCTCGTGTCGTTCAAAAATTTTTCATTCCAGTATTTCTTAAAATTTTTTATTCACTTTCAATGACTTTTTGAAAGCTAAAATTATATCTTATCTACGGGTATATATAGCAATATCTTCAGTTATGCAAAACAAGCTTTCTACAAGATACATCTTAATAGTATTGATTAGAAATGTGCTACCTATAAATGTTTATTAATTTTTTTTCAATTAATGCATTTAATTAATTAATGACAATTATAAGTAAAACTTTCTCTATTAGTAAGAATAAATCAGATATATTTCATGTGTAAGATTTATGTAAAGGAAAATAAACAAACTTTAATCATTTGCCTATTTTTGTATTGTAGCAATTTGAGAGATGTATATAAATTTAAATAAAAAACAGGAAAATTTTAATGAAATAAAAATGGTTCCTCTTTTTTTCCTTAATTTTACTTTTGATCTGCATTATACTGAGGAAGAAGTATACATTTCTCTGTTGTCTGTAATGAAATTCTCTGTGAAATTTGTGTAATGAAATCCTGAATTGTCAGAGTGTAATTTTCTTTTGTTTTTTTCCCCATCATTTTATGTGATTTTGGTATTATATACATTCTACATCTTTCAACGAGATCGCGTTTATTTTCTTAAATTATTTGTGAATAGATTTCAAACTGAAGTGAACTGCATATTTCAATTTTTCTGCCTAAGATTCCTCTCATATCAGTCGTGTAAAAGCTAAAGAAAGAGAATGTGTGTCTGAAATTATGTTAACCAACTAAACCTAACTGATTTAGGTTTAGTTGCAAATTTTAGGTTGCCTTCTCTCCAGTTATATTCAGTCATTTTATTTTTCCTTTAAAGGATTATTATTTGTTCTTCTGAAGTCTAGAGTTGCAAATATCTTCGTTGGAATCCAGTGGCGTAACGTACACCCGCGCTACCCCCGCACTGCAGAGGAGGTAGGATTCTAGGGGGCCCAAATCCTATGTTATGTTATGGTTTTCCGCCGAGTTATTCCTTTGTAAGATCTGGCTTGATGCCCACAATCTGACTGTGCGGAGGCCCTAATATTCTCAGTTACGTCACTGATGAAATCTAAGAATTATGCAATTCTTAGTCTTCTTTTATGAGTCTAGTGTGATTGATATCTGGACATTTAATTGGAAATAGACAAAAAAAATGTTCCTTCACATTAAAATGGACAGTTAAAAAATTTATTTGCCTAAAATCAGTGAAAATAAAACACGTTTAAATATTAATATGAGAAGCAAAATGCATAATCAAATAAAATTAATTAATGATTTTTATTTTTGATTAATGGTCATTACCATTCTTAAAACAGTATTAAAAAAAATAGTATAAATAAACTTTAGTAAATGCCTTAATGTTCCATTACCAAATATTAAACATTTTCAATATAATTTTCTGGAGAATGTTTGTAGTAATTACAACCTTAGAGAGATTTTAAGATTAACTTTAAGAAAACGGAAAGCTGGATTAAAATGTGTGTTATTTTTTAATAATTATATATCATATTAAGAAATAAGTTTATATTATAAAAAATCCCTTCCATAACTAATTTAGAAAGCATAGTTTGAATGTTATATCTCAAAATAATAAAAAATAATTAGAAGAGCTATTGTTACAGTTTTTACTGTGTATAAATATCTTCCTTTTATTTTTAGATATCGTACACAAAATGCACTGAAGAATATTTAATTGAATGTATGTAATGCATAAGTGCATTTTAAACAATTTAATGATTTAAAATTGATAAATTATACCTGTAAATCCCGTTTTATCTCTGAATTTGATAGATAAAAAATGCACCGAGCAGTCACTTTATTATGATATTTCCGTCAATTTCCCGTCAGATCACCGTTTCTCCTTTCATACAGCCTTGATTCTTTTTGACATGTACTCAACGCGATGTTGATAAGCCGTTTGTGAAATGTGAGACAATGCTCGAATAACAACCTCTTTTCGGAATGGCTGGGGATCTATAGCGTTATTCAAAAAGTAATTGAATTTCTTACCCAGTGAAAATGAAAGACTATTTCCTTATAATATATAAATATTTTATTGAATTATATTCTTCTGTTTAGTCCAATTCCTTTCTCAAATTCTTTCTGGTAATTGCATAATTCCACGTTTAATTGAAGTGAAAATTTTGTATAGATCGGATAGAAGGTAATTCAAAGATGCCGGATCCGTAAAACAGGGTGGGTGTAGTAGCACCTTACATTTAAGTTGTAAAAACTTTTTGAGAGTTATCAAACTTATACGAGGTCTTGCATTTATCTTTATGGATCCCCATTCCTATTCAGTCGATCAAGTATGGCCTTTTCTATTTAAGTGAATTTTTCTTTGTCCAATTCATGATAGTATACTTTAGGATTGATCATGGCATTATCCTGACTTTAAAAGTTAAAAAAATAAAGGTTCCTTTTAAATCCCACCAGACAGCATCATCTTTTGCCGGTTCATCTTGCGTTTGATATTATTATAGGCAACTCATTTCTCGTTTCCAGTGATGATTCGCTCCAAAATGGATCACTTTCCTGATGTTTGAGAAGCAAATCTCAGACGTCAATAAGACAAAAGTAAATTTCTTTCTCTAGACAGTGTACTTAAGTGTTAAGTTGGATGTGAAAGAATGTAATCAAATCCTATGTTGGAAAAAACTGAAATTACATTCAGAACACCGAATAAATGTAGGATGATCTGAGATTTTCATCTCATAAATACTCTATAGGATTGGGTTTAGGGGATTGTTAAAGTCAACTCAACAAAGTAAAGATTCCATTATATTCTTGAAACAATCCTGTATAATACCAATACTAAGGAAGAGTACAGTATTCAATTGAAACTACCTATTTATTCTTGGGAAATTATCCGCACTCTAGGATGTATTTGGTTAGCAACGATATTTAAGTATGATCTCTTATTCAGAAATGCATGCACTCGAAATAGAAGATACAAAGCACACACAAGAAACATTCCCCAAAACATCACAATACCTACACCAGCTTGAAGTGTTGCCCCCACAATGCATTTAAAATCTATGCTTTCTTTCTGTTGCCTCTAAACTCTAACTCATCTATTTGGAAGATTTAACTAAAAACTTTTCCAATTGCCCAAAGTCTAATTCTTATGTGCCTGAGCGAATTTAATTCGTATTTGTATCTTGTTTGTTGCAGACAAAAATGGTGTTTGCATTGATTTTCTGTTTCCATAGCCCATACGATGCATAATATAGTGAATACCGCTCTCAGGGATTCTTTGAGACCGTCATTATGGTCTTCTACATTTTGTCGCACTGCTAACATAGTTTTCTTTTACGAGTTGGGATATCCCCCCCCCCCATTACACCCGATCATTCACAACTAAGACCCGATCATAACAACCACAATTTTCTTCAATCATTTCAGACCCAATGTTTTGCCTGACTCTCCATTATACGATATAGATTTTCTTATGTATTTAACACATTTTATTTATATATTTTCACTAAAGCTGCTCGTGAGTATTTCACAAATTCGGCTGTTTTGCTAATTCTCGTTTCATCCATCCGCGCTCCTTCTATCTTCCCATGTTCAAAAGTCCATCAATATATATATATATATATATATATATATATATATATATATATATATATATATATATAATACAGCGTAACAGAGAGTAACATCGAAACAATAAGATCACATGTGACCTTTTGTATAATATCCTGCCATAATCCATTATGGGATGAGTACAGCTGCCTTCCAAACACGTCCCAGAAGTGCTCTATTGGCGAGAGTTCTTGTAACCTGTCAGGATATAGTAGTACGTCATATCTTTTAAGGCATTGTTGAGAGAGTCGTTAAGTATGTGGACGAGTATTGTCTTGCTGATAAATGGCGCCCAGGGTGATTTCATAGTATAGGCAGTGCAACTGGCAATTATTATGACACACGTAACTACGTGCCATCAAAATGCATTGAAGGATGATTAGAGACTATCGTGCCATATATATATATATATATATGGATTAATTTGCCATTAGTGGGTGTTGTGAGTAATTTAGGAGTTGTGATTGTTGCGGGAGAGATGGAAAATTATTCAGAAATTGAACACCATTGTTAGGATGCTCTTGAGTGAGTTTTTGATGATTTATAACAGGGATTCCCAAAGAGGTCTATATAGACCCCCAGGGATCTATGACGACCTGCAAGGGGTCCACGCGATTGAAAAAATAATTTGGGGGTCCATGAGGTGTAAATGAGGGTCTATGATAGTGGCTCTCCTTAAACCAGATCATGACGTTAATCTTTAAAAAAATTTGGTCCAGTGGGAACCAGATTTTACCAATTTAACATTTACTAAATCTAGTGTGGTTAGTTTGACAACATAAAAGGTGACTACCATACTAGGTGACAACATAAATTTTATTAATACAAGGACTATTTCAGCATTTCTTTCCAAAATTAAGCTAAAAAAGTATAATATTGTACGTCGCGAATTTCATCAATTTCTCACAGTCTGTCGCGACATTTTAACCTACGTTTAACATTTAAATGGCCTTACTCAGAATTTTGATTCTAGTTTGAGATTGTTTTTTTTATAGTAATACAGCAGTAGATAATGATTTCAAATAGTCACTTTCAGAAAAAAAAATGTATCCTATTGCAATAGGAACTGATTAGAATAGATCCTAATGAAGATCTTAAAATAAAGTTTAGAAATGGATGTCAGCAATTTTGGTTTTAAAAAGACATACCTGATATTTGTCACAAATTATGGAATATAATGAGAAAGTTTTTAAATGTGTTTTTCCTTGTGAGAGGGAGTTTCACTGAGTTTGCCAATCTCAAAAACTAAAAAAGAAAGGGAAAGAAAAAAAGAAGTGGGCACTTACGAACAAAGGAAGGTTAGGGTTAAACCTGACAAGATTGATATTAAATGTTGAAAATTTGTTATTAAAACACCAGATTCATCCCTCTCTTTAAAAGCATTTGTTCAGTTATTTTGTGTAACAGTTATTTTACTTATTGATTTGATTTTAATTTTAATTCATTAATGCGCTTCTTAAGTTTTAAACGCAGAACTATACTTCATTACAGTTAGAAATTTAATTTTTTGAAAGTATTAGAGCCAACTATCAAAAAGACATTTAAGTTGATAAATTTGCAAAAATTTAATATTAGGTAGGCAGGGGTCTGCCAGAAACTAAAAAACATGGCAAGGTTTGAGATATATGAGACAAAAAAGTTTGGGAACGTCTGATTTATACAATATGCAATTGCACTTAATTGAATATTCAGTTATTTGGGATGTTTTTATGTTAATGTTTTGAGAGATGTATTTCATTTGTGAATGTACTATACAGGTTTTTATTTTGAACTTTCGAGTTTTAGAGATTTTAATAATGTTTTTTTTTTCCTTCTACACTTCCATTTTAAAGCTGGGTGCATCATCTTTGATGTTTGGTGGTTCAGTTATATTGTCCACTTAGATCACCGTTTTTCAAATTGGAGGGGGGGGGGCGAGGCGTGATATCCCTATGTGGAGGGCGAGAGCGTATTGAAAAGTCGAAAACAAAATATTTATATATATATAAAATAAGTATTAATTTACTAAAAGGAAGCCAATTAAAATACATTCTGACATAATAAAAATTAAATGCACAATACACCGATTAAAAATACTTATAAATGTATCAGCACTACACAATGTTTTTGATAATTAATTTATCAATACATTAAAAACAAGTTTAAATAGTGCCTTCCTGGGTTTGTCATATACAAAATTTAATACTTATCTCGATAATTTTTTTCGTTTGTAATTGAAGGCGTATTGTAGTTTTAACGTCAAAGTCCATTTTTATTGCTTTCAATACTTTGTTATTATAGAAGAGGGTCCCTATGAAAAATATTATTGAAAATTGGGTTGGAAACATTGAAAGTTTGAGAAGCACTGACTTAGTTGTTTTTGAATTTTAACATTTTTATGTAAAAATATCTTTCAGAATGCTATGTTGAATAGCATAATTTTTTAGGTATTAACTTTTTAAAATTAAAAATTTTCGAGAATTTGGATATTTTTAGATTAGCTTACCAAGATGAGGAAAGTTGACGCCATCAAACTAGTTCAACCCCACTCTTAAGTCCGAAGTTACACTTTGATATTTAATAAATTTTCATCTTATAACTTTTTAATTTTGCTTGAAAACGTTGATATTTATTATTTTTTATATTCACCATTGATATTTTGAAATGGGATTTGTATACTAGGATTCTTATAATTTCAAATTATTGATTAATTATAGAATTGCGATTGATTCATATACATTTATATATATTTAGAAGATGGCTTTATTGCTGTTTCAGAAACTTATATTTCTTTATTTATAATAACCTGGTTCTTTACTGGAAAATCTGCGACGAAATTACTCATTTGCCTAAACCTATCAGGTAATTATAATAAAGTGGTTAGGTGATTGTAATAAACAGTATATAAAACAGGGCCCAAGGTTGCGTATAAAGCACAGTTGGCGTTGGCCCTCATGGGCTGTTGCGCCACTGAGTTGAGTTTTATATAACAGTAGCATCGATAACTTTATTCTTTGGCCTTGAAGATTCATGGTAAAAACATGCTGTTTCATTACATATTGCAAAACTGATAGGCAAATTGATTCAACATTATTTTACCAATTAAGTATTATAACGTACTTGCTGAAAACTTTTTAATGCAGTGCATTTGACTATTTTTCAAATGAAGCACAGTAAACTTTAAAAATTAAGTTAATTTATGCTGAAAATTGCAATAAATTAAAAAAAATAATAATATACAGTTTTTTTTATCAACAAATCTTTAATGACGGAGATTATGTACAACAAATAACGAAGCCACTTAAAAACATTGAAAATAAGCACAAATATTCGCTTGGAATGAATAATAATTTTGTTATACTGTTATATCAGCTAAATTAATATAATTTTTCTTAATAAATTTAAAATAACACAGAATAACAATAATTTTAGAACCGCATAAAGGGATAATTGATACCAATTCAAGAAAACATTTAATACCATTTGTAATTGTAAGAATTTAAAAAAAAAACATCTCTGTTTAATCAAATTGTGTATGTGTGTGTGAGCGTGGGAATTCAAAAGAATCCACATTAGATTGGTTTTTAATTAAAATGGAGTGTAATGTAACTTTAAACATAAATTGACATCAAAATTGGTATCTCACTTTCTTAAATTACACACCACACAACGATTTCGAGGCTTATGTAACGTTTATTCACTCCATTATTAGTGGAGTGGAAGTAGGCTACCGCAGGAAAAAAGTCTATAAATTTTTCAATGATAAAATTAAAACTGAAAGAATCGTTCGATTCATACAAAATATTTAAATAAATAATAATTTCAAAAAAATACATTTTTAGTGTTTATAAACCGATTAGAATACAAACAGCACAACATGCAAAAATCAAGATCGTTTTACACCTCCTCTTTTTTCTTTAACCTCATTTGAAATATATCATATTTGTTATAGCTGCCTATTTTTAACAAAATCGAAAAAAATCCACCGAAAAAGTAAAAGGATTGGAATGCATTCATAAACATAAAAAAAAAAAAAAAACTAAATAAATAGCATTATAAAAGTATGCAGAAATATTTTTCATTTGTCCATTCTGTAAAAAATGTAGAGTATTGCCAATTTTTAATGGAAATTTGTTTATTAATAAGACAATTTCATAATTGTTTAACTTAAATGCGCCATTTTTTCACCATCAAAAACGAGATTTCTCTAAAATTTATTGTTGACAGTAAAATACTCAAAACGTTCAAGCAAACAGCGTACAAAAAGACATTGAATTACAATACACAATCCCCACTTCGAAGTCACAACAATACAAAGCTTATGAATTTCATAACTTATTTATGGAATCGAATAGGAATATAAAGAATTTTTCATTCTAAAAGAATGACAATATGAAAAAAAATTCGGACACATTATCGCAAGCATTTTCAATTACTCAAACAAATGAATAATAAACCATCAAAAGTACCAATCGAGTCAAGTCTCAAAATTGTAGATCACCTGCCTTGACTCTATTTTATTTCATCTCCGTTAATTATGCACGGCACATTTGAATGATGTTCGAAAAAAAGAGTGTGCGTCTCCACGAGCTGGATGAATTTTCAAGTCTTTTTTCTTTGATAAGGCTCATATACAGGTATTGGCACAGAAAGAGTCGAATCCATCATGACACCAATCACAGGCACCTACTGTACGTGTGTCTGCGATCACAAGTTTCACACTGTACTTCACAACAATACTGAAATCTGCAATTACAGTTTACTCTGTGGGTCCTCCGCACAGCTTCGTATCCTCTTCCACAGCAAAGTAGTTCACAACCATCTACTCCAATGGATGTGTAGTTGCAATGGCGACCTTGTGTGCCCAAGGATCCCGTCTTTTTGTCCGGTTCACAATAGCTAGGAGATTCTTCGGTGTAAACGATGTCTTCTTTTTCCGGAGGTTTGATAGTAGCACCTTCGGGGATGAAACCCTGACCGTCATTACCCGGCATTACTTTGGCAGCACCATCGAACTTTTCTTTTAAGTGATTGCCGACTTCACGGAAAAGAGGAAGTTTTCTCCATGTTGATTTGACAGCACAAGAACCTGACATACCATGGCATTTGTAGACGAGTTTCATGTACTTTTTCACCGCCTAGATTAAAGAGAAATCCTTCAGTTAGCTCTTTGGGAATCAACAAATGTAAAATAACAGAACATTAAAAGTAAAGAAGCAAATTGTGAACTAATCAGTAATCTATTTTTGAAATACAGTTCATTTTTTACAATGTAGTTCCCCACAAATTAGGTAAATTAAAAAATATGATATTAATCAGTTATTGAATATAATATTTTAAAACCATACTAGGTTTGTTGATTTTAGATTTCCTAATATTGAAACAAACCGAGTGATGAGGATGAAACCTGAACTAAATCCTCTGGTGGTTGATTTCTACTCCATAACAAGTGAGGACTTAAAGGCTTAACAGGGACGTTTTAAGGCGTGGGCCAACTGTGCCCGGGACCAGGGACACAGCTTCATTTTGTTTTTGACTCAACCTCAATATGATCATGATCCAAATAATTTTAATCATTAAATGTTATTCCTGGATGCATTCTCCGAAAAACTTGGAATCTAGAGCTATATGAAAACTGGCAACAGTGGCAAGGCTGAATTATGTAATACGCGTTGCCCGTGTCTAGTCCTAGGCATACCATCGTACACCGTCTCTTAAAAGAAAGGCGGTAGTCTCTCTAGGTTTGTGCAAGGTTTGACAGATTGCAAGTTTCGCCCATTAAAATGTTATGGGTTACCGTTTGTAAAAATATTTGACAACGTATGCGACACTGTCTACTTAAGGTATCCGACTACCCTAAAATTGTGAATTTTGCCAAAAATTGACAAATGTTTCGTATAATTTTATTTTATAAGGCCATCTTACTAATTTTATAAAAAATACCAAGTTTATATTATTTTCCGTTCACTAGAACAAAAACTACAAGTGTTTTAGTAAAAACAAATGCCATTAATTTAAGAAAGAGGTCGTACTTTTTAAAACGCGTTTTGCTCAAAATGTGTGTGTGTGTGTATGTTTTTTTTAAATGCTCGACTGCTAAAAACAAATTTGAAAATAATTTAATGAAATTTTTTGTGTATGTTCTGTATAATAGTAGAAGTGTTTTAACCTTCAGACTTATGAATCACTGTTTTATTTTAAAAATTACAGTCCTTTATGTTAATATAATCACTGTTTTTTAAGCAATTTCATATAATAACCAAGATAAAGCGCTCTAGTTTTTGTAAAAATTAAAATATCTCTTATCCTGAAGGTCATCTGAAAAATGAATAACGTCAGAAGCAACACATCAGAATTGAAAATCTGTTCATAAACTTTTGGTACAGAATAGGCCGTGCTTATGTTATTTTTTGTAAATTTTTACCCATTTTTTTCCATTTTAGTAAAAATATTTTTTTTTTCACTTCTTAATTTTAGCATATTTTTTTAAAATGTACCAAAAATCATATAAAAATAATAAAAAAATCCCCATATCTCCATTAAAAAAAAAGTTGTCGCAAGTAGTCGGATACCTTAAAAGGATCGCAGGTGGAGATTATTTTCGCATAGGGGCCCAAGGCTCAAGAAATCTTAAGACGTCTCTGAGTCTTAACCCAATTTAAGGAAATTCAGGCCTCCAGCTGAGATATAAAAAGAGTAAGGGCTTGAATTCGAGGCTCATCTTGAACTGAGAATAAATTGTATGTTAATGTCGCCTTTTGAAGATACTAGTCGTTTTGGTTATTGATCGTACTTTTGAAACACGATTAAGTGATGAGGATAACATCTGATATAACAGTCCACTCCCCATATATCCATTTCACGTAATCGTGAGGACTTTGAGTCTCACATTGATGCTCCTTAGAATAAAAATATAAATGGTTATATAATTTTAACGATATTTATACAAATTATGATTATAAATAAAGGATTTTAGACGGTAATTCTAGGAATGGAGAGCTGCATTTTAATTAGTTTAAAAATATTTATGCAATTTCCTTGCGGTAATAAGTCATTGGTGAAATAAATTAGTTCTTTCTTTCTTTCATAAAAAAGTGGAATAACTTTGTTAAATAAAACTTAAATCATTTTTTATAAACAAATTATGATTATAAGCACATTATTATTAGATTGAATTGCTTTAAAATCAATATCATGGAAAGGACTATATCTAACACAAATTATTTATATACTATCTTTCAAGCATACACCCTTTTTTTCCTACGTTTTCAATAGTGGTCGTGGTAGCCTAGCGGTCATGGCCATGATCTCGTACCCGGTGTGTAATGAGTTCGAACCCTGGTGCCATTGCAGAGGAACTGATGCCCATTGGATAAGTCGTGCCTCAAAGTCCTCCCGGGTGTGGTGCGGAAGTTTGGAGTGTGGGGTATCACTTCAGATGTCGTTCTGGTGACTTGACCAGAGTTCAAAATTACTAAATTCGTCGCCAACAGCTTTTGTGTTGCTGTTTTGTACGACTTTAATAAACGCACACTCATTCAATATAAATACGAATGTAAGACAATTGAGCCTAATCCTACCGAATTTACTGTGTTTGATTGATTGATTGTTTATTAACATTGCACGAGGATTATGGTCTTCATAATTTCAACCACAATCAAGTGAAGAGGACGACACCTCAGCTGTAGCTCCATTCAATTAGCTTTCACACCATGTCAACGTGGGAATGTGAACCGGACAGATACAACATGCAACAATCTTTTACTATGCCGTGTGCAAGGTAAGCATGGATCATGTAGCGTTCATGAGTTGATCCGTACCTAAGCCGGAGCGATGGAGTTAACTGTAGGAGCACAACGTCCCGTGGTGTGGTGGTAGCTAGGGACGGGGTGCAGCTCAGGTGTCGTCGCACACTTGACATGATTCATAATTACGCGACGTCGCCAAAAGCCCTCGTGTTGCTATGCAGTGCGACGTTAATATTCACTCACTCATTCTATACGGTAGATCTTAAGTGACACTAGGACTCGAACTGTCGACAGCCATGAGTTTGTGACCCTGATTATTCGGCTAATGTGCACATATGATACAACGATATGTATAGTTTGATACGCGATTATAATTAATGTTGTTCTAGATCTACACGAGTTCTATTGGCGAATGGTCTTTTATTTTTGAATCAATGTCAAATACCGAGGGTGAAATCCAAGCGGAATCCTCACTTCCATATAAACAGAGATTACTACTTTTATACAGTTTTATATCTGGGCTATCTGCACCCAAGGTTGTGGATTCGACTCTTGCCCAAGTCGGTGGATTTTCATAATGCAGAAAATCGAAAGTGTCTATGTCGTATGATTATGCGGCATGTAAAAATCCCTCGAGTACCAGTTTGGCTTGGGTGCTATCGACAAAATTAAATTCCTAAGTACAATTTCGCATCATTAGATCTCAGGTGCCTCCGGGGAAACTGGGCGTCAAAATTACTTGCGGCAATTGGTATCGCTTAAATGGTGTCGCACTAAACAAAGGTAAAAATACCAATGTGCAGCCCCATTAGAGAAAAAAAAACTTTTATGCAGTTTCACTTAAACTTGAAAAGAAGTTCCTTCTAAACATCATAAGCTAGATTCTTGTTAAAGTATTACTTATTCTGTAGGAATAGTGGAGAAGACAGAAAAAAAAGAGAAACAATTGAAGTAACTTTTTAAAATCGCCAAGTTTAAGCAAGGTTTGCAATTATTTTGATACACAGGAATGTTTTTCTGTTGCCATAAGAGTTGCTGGGAAATATATTGTTAAGACAAGTGATTGAAAATAAATTTTCTAAAAAATTGTTTTATAGTATAATATCTCAAATTACTAGACGACATACAATTTTGAATCTGTTAAAAAATCCTAACAAACGTAAATTACCATCATTATTTTTTTTTTTGTAATTTATATTTATACCATAAATATATAGATGTTTCAAAAAGTAAGGTAACAAGAACTCTGAAAGTTGTGCAAATTACTTGTACGAATAGAAGTCCCTCTGTAGATAACGCAGATGGTCACAGCATTAGATAGTGCTGTTTTCCAAGTAACATAGTTAGAAGGTGGCTGCGTTGACGGAAACAAGTTCCGCTATTGAAATAAGGGGATACGGATTCGCATTTAAAGAAAAATTATCCTGCTGAAATTCATCGATAATTGGTTGAAGTGTACAGTACAAGTTTTATGTCACTAAGACAGATTGGTTTTGGTGCACGGAATTCGACAAAGGCAGAACAGATGTGCAAGATAAATAGTAATTTCGATGGAAGGTATTCGACCACCGTCTTACAGCCCCGATCTCACACCAAGTGATTTCCATTTTTTCGAATCTTTTAAGAAACATTTAGGAGGATGTGTGTTTCAGAATCAATGCTGAGGCCCAGTAAGTTCGTGTTTGCACAACCTTGACACTAATTTCCAGCCATGATGGTTTCGATGGTTTTGTGTGCCGATGGGACAAATGATTATTTTAAATATGGTGATTGTACAGAGTAGTAATGCCGTCCTACATTGTATAGATTTTTTTTATTACTTGAACAAACATTTTCTCTGCATGGACTTGTTACCTTACTTTTCGGAACCTCTACGTAATTTTTAATTAATGTTAGGATATTTACAAGCGTATGAATCGAAGTGTTAATTACTTCTGAATAACTTAACTTATCAAATTTAGTAAAAATTTATTTTAAATAACGTACACACGTATATGGAAAAATAATATACATATATATATATAAATATATGGATTTCCAAGATTTCTTTAAATAAGTTTTTTATTTTCTTATATTCTTGTACGAACAAGTTTCTTTTCTTATTTTTTTCCGTTTACGTAAAACATATACGTCAACAACAAATTTTATTACAGAAATACACGTGTAGATATCGACGAAAATTAACCTTTGAAAACTATTATAGTATAAAACATATCTGACTGCAGCGTCAAGGTTATTTTTGAGTCAAGGCTCTTTCATCAAGGTTGCTCATCTAAGTGATCAGTATTTTATGTCTGTAAAAAAGATGCATTTATTTTTTTAGTTTTCCCGAGTCAATTGAATATAAATGATTTATTTCTTTTGATTATACCTGACTAAATAATAATTACATTTCATTTCAAAGCTGTTATTCTTTAATATTTTTATTACTCGAAAGTTGAATCGTTAGACTAAAGTAACCTTTGTCCTTCCTTCGTGCAAGTCGTTACATGAATTCAGAGCTTGATATAAGGAGATTCCTAAAGAGAAATATCACTTTGGCGTTATATTTTTCATCTTGAATGGCATTCATGTTAGTTTTTGGCTAAATTTCATAAAAAATAATAATCAGTTTCTTAATAAATTTGGAGGCCGCCTTAGCACAACGGTCATGATTAAGGACTCGTGGCTGGCGTGTCGTGCTTTCAAGTCCTAGTGCCACTGAGGACCAGCAGTGTAGAGGGTCTGATACACGCTAAATCTGTCGAGGTTCCATGTTTTCCCGTTGGCGTAGGGTTGAAGTTCGTAGACAGGGGTGTCAGCTTAAGTTTCATCCTCATCTCTCACGAGTGATCACGCATATGAATTCGTAGCCGGCCTTGTTGAGCCGTGGGCTTGAGTGCTAGTGCCACGGAAGACCTACCGTGTAGAGAAACGCTTATCACGGCTCGAAGTTCTCGAACTCGTGTTGTGTGGAGGTTTGAAGAGTAGCGTAGGTATTGTTCTCGTCACTAAGCCAAAGCTAAAAATTATAAAGTCCTTAGCCGATAGCCCTTGTGCAGCTTCAAAGTATGATGTCAGTAAAAAAGTCAAATCGAGAAAGATTAATTTTGTCAAATACATGATTTAAATTATAAAAGAGATTTGATTTGACTTTAAATTACGTCGTAATGCGAAGGGCTATGGCAATGGACATTACAATAATCACGGCCAAGTGATAAGCTGAATAACCCTTCTCCAAACATCCACATCACACCAGTATAAGGACTGTGAGCTTCGACAGATTTAATATGCATCATCCTCTCTACACGATTGGTCTTAAGTGCCACTAGTTTTCGAACCGAAACTCGACAGCGTTGATCAAGATTTCGTGACCCAGGTCATTCCGTCTCAAAGTATAAAAAAGATGGAAAACGCTATTTTAATATAATCTAACCACTCATTCAGTGTTGTAAATCTGATGATCTGTATCTTTTATGAGATTTATTCCGATTTACATTAAGTGTTATGAATAAATATTATGAATTTATGTATATATAATGGGTACAATCTGTACAACGTAGGTCTCAGTCTAAAAGTCTATTCTTAGTTGAACATGATAATAACTGACCCGAAAGACTATGGATTATTGAAAGCGTGTGGCAAAATAAAAAACATCGCGAATCTGTAATACATCGTCTAGATTACAACCTATGCGAATGTATGTGGTGGCGTCTGCATAAAGACTCATTTTTCTCGATTCTGAATGCAATTGCGGTGGTTTGACCGCCTGAATAATCTAGTTGCAATTGGGTCTTTATTTCAGGTACTATATGTGTGTTATTTAGATATATAGAGCATTGAATTTTCTTCTAAATTTCAGTCTATTTGTCGATGGGCTAATGCAGAAGGAGCATGCGCGTCGGAATTTGTTTTCGAGCATATGAGGAAACGCTGACAGCATATGGCAACATATTTTGATTGGGCGATGTCTTCCGATTTTGAGAAATTGGTTGACGGAATAATACAGGATTATTTATAATTCCCGAGGTTTCGAAACTCTATTGTATAAAAACTGAGAAGAATACAGCAAAAAAAAAAAAGCTTTTGAAAGAATATAGAGACAAAAATCAGGTTTTATTGACATACTTTACAAACGTTGCGTGAAAATTTACACGGCATTCATCAATACGATAATCCACACAGTTCCGGCCTCTAGTCCTCTACTCATCATGATACTTTTAACGTTATTGACAGCACGTATTATCCTTTCATGTACTTCTGCAATATCATGCGGTAAAAGGGGCGCAAAAACTTTGTCTTATATGAAAGGAGATGTTTTCGGATAACAGGGATAGGATAACACGTGCTGTCAATAACGTTAATAATACCGTGTTGAGCAGAATGTGACTGGAACTGGGCTATTGCATTGATACATTCTATGAAACCAAAGTTTCACTCGTAGAAAACTTGCAAAATATGTAAATAAAGCGTGAATTATTTTTGTATACTTTATAAAATGTTCTTTTTGTGGAATCTTTTTAGTGGTTTTGAGACATGCGAGGAATTTTATGTGAATAACGTTGTACGAAAATTCTTCACATTTTATGAAAAAAAACTATAGAAATTCCCCCATTCCTCTACACTCAAAAATTGTACCTAATTTAACATTGACTAATATATTACAATTAATAAAAAAAATTATATTTATTAATAAAATACACACATTTTGTAATCTTTGCTTTATATGATATTCAGATGACCCGATTAAACCCGAGAAAAATCTACCAATTCGATATTTAGAGAGCACTTACTAAACGTCCAGCTTCATAATTATGCGTGAGTAGCAACGTCTTTAAATCGCTTCTTCTTCTGAATCTATCGTCCATGAATTCTTTGGACTTTCGGTATCCAAAATTAATGTTGTCGCTGCAACCGCCCCATTCCCATCGCCCTTCCGCGTTTTCTTGGGGCGGTGGTGACACAGCGGCAGGCGGGGCATTCCTTTCGCAAGAACAGTCCAGCAACTGACCATAGCTGCAAGCTTGAGTGATGGAATAGATGATTCCAGCAGCCGTAATTGCATTGACGAAACCAGTTTCTCTTGTGTCTGGAAAATGAATGAATGATTGGATAAAGAATGACCCACTCAACATGATGCTGAGTTATAAAGATTATTTTTGACATACGGTCATTTTTATTAGAGTAATTTTTTTTATTAAATAAAATGACAGAAATAATACATGCAATGAAATACGTTTAACACGAAAACACTTATGAAATAATACAACACTGTCCCGACAAACTACTAGGTATTTTCTTGCATTTCTTTCTCTTAACGCTAAACGAAAATTTCTTAACACGAAAAGATTTCCCTTTTGGGAATGAGCAAAATACGGAAAAACCAGCCGCGCAGAGATTTAAGAGGGGTGTGAAATGAAAGAGATGTGTGTTCACATGTTTCATAGAACGGAGGGTTAACTTGGTTTTAAAATACCTTTAGAATAGCTTGTGACGCGAGCTAATTTTGTTTATCAAAACTACTTTCACCCTTCCACCCATATAAACGCTGCACAAAAGTTTCCTATCTCTCACCATTTAGCTTTGGAATTCGGTGGCGAGTATGTTGCAGTGTTAGTAAAAATCAGTGAGTTTGGTTCGCGTTTTTAGACGTACGTTCCAATTATGAATAACTGAATGGACGACATCGACAATTGTCAACAACTGTCGTTCTTGATAATTTTATGCTCAAAAAGGCGAAAAGAGAAAAAGAGATTGTTTTCCAAAAACTCAATAAATGTTTTGTTTTTCAAAAAACTTGAAAATTTTATATTAAATTTAAGTTTTTGTGAATGTTTTTGTTTCATTGATTTTTATTAAATACATGAATATATGCATATCCATGTGAATAAAATGTACCCTAATACACTTAGTTTTGCTGAATATATGTTTTTTTGTATTATCCTTTAACACGAAATACTTTCAACAAGAGAAAAATATTTCAGTCCTCTCATTTTCGTGTTAAGTGAGAATAAAAAATTTGAGGTCCGTTGCCAATAGTTCTAGAGTAGCTTCGAAATGTTTCATTAATTAGCTATCCATAAAAATTAGATAAGCTGATTTATTTAAAAGTGCACAGAAAAATCCCCCCCCCCCAATTATAAAAAAGTTATTGAATAAATAACAATTATCAAAATTTAGTTATTAACAAGCATTAAAAGCAAGACTCGCATTTGAAGAATACACATTTAAATTACGAAAAATATTAAGCGCTAAAAAATAATACATTATTTTGATAGTTTACACATTTCAGTAACTGTATATGGAATGTAACTAAAACAAAATTATTGGTATAAATTAAGGATTTTTGCAATTTATAATATAGTCTAAAAGTTCTTTTATTTTTTTAATTTAAAAACATGAAAAAAATAATAATAATTAACTTTTCCTGACAATCACAGAAAAGCTGTAATCTTAAAAAGAGTTGCATTTGTTTATTCTATATTTTTCCTTTCCTGAAGAATACTTCCAATTTTATTGGAATGTCTTTTCTTATAACGGAGATTTATATTAAGCGGAGGGTGGAACCAAACTGAATGTTAAAAAAAAGGAAAAAGATGAAAAATTGATATTAATATTTCACTTTTAAGTTTGAAAATTTGAAATTTTTTTCAAATCCAGCTGAAAATTCCTTTATTTCTTTTAATTTGATGTAATTATGTGTATACAACTATTATTATTATTATTTGATAATGGTTGTAAATTCCTTTACACATTTATTCTTTTCATAATAATAAAATTAACAAACTTTTGATTCCTACGCATATTTCATTACTAATTCTTTGATTATATTTCCAATAATATGATAATAAGCATATTCAAAAAAAAAATAATGTAGAAAAAAAAATGTAGTCAATTCCTTCTTAGGTCAAAAAGAAAGATTTTTAGTTACTTTTTATGAAATAGTTACAATTAATATAAATATGTATATACATATGACAGAATCCCAATAATAAGTGACAAAATAGAAAGCGATTTTTCTTTCCATGTATGGTGTTAGACTATTTTTGTTTGTTGGTTGGTTTCTATTTATTCATTAATTAAAATTAATTATTCCAACAAAATAGTATAGTAAAAAAAGAAAAATGACATCCTCATAAATCAGGCCATCCTAGATGGGATTCGAAACCACGACCTTTGCATTAGAAGTCCAACGTGCTATCCATTGAGCTGCAGAGACACATCAAACACAACTTTTCTTTCAATATATGCTGTTGCAGTATTATTTATGTTTGCTACTATTTATTCAATATATATATATATATTATATATAGGAAGAGAGGAACTGTGTATTAGAAGGAATTGAATAAAATCGAAGAGCTATTTAAATATATATATACATTTTATATATTTTGTTCATAATTTTTATACATTTAAATATTCATCCATGCCAAGCTTCCAATTTTTTCATAACTTTGATTTATGAACCTTCTTGCCGTCTAAAATTTATATGACTCAATTTGCGACATTTTTACCAGCTCACAACTAAATTATTATTTCTCTAAATTAATTCTTTAGATCCTGGAAATACTCATTAGGATAATCTTCTCATCATTTAATGATCTCTTCAAATATATCAACTCGATATTTTATTCGACAACACTTTGACACGTGGAATTTGATACTGAGCTAATGAATCCTACTTTCAACATTTAATTGGGATAATTATTCTCCTGCATTCGAACTGAAGTCATCGTGTGCTTCAAATAACGCTAATCAATACCAGCTATTAAGACAGCCATATACAGAATATTTAGTATCCAAGTCGGGATTATTTACCTGTCATTAGCACTTTCTTCAAGGACCTTTTCGTTGTTGTGCAATTCCATCTCCTAAACCTGAATTGATGCTGACATTCGTGAATGCCGAGTTTCGAACCTTCCCCAATTGCTGTTACTACTTCCGGTTCCTTTTTGCAGATGAGTGCCTGTTTTCCTCTTAGGCGTCTCGTCTTCCGACAAATCCGTCCTGGATCTAACACAAGATGACGTCCCATGGCCCTGAAAGACATCAGCAAAAACATAAGAATATAGGGTAAATGTATGTATGTGTGTATATATATATACATATATAAAGGTATGGCGAATGTAAGAAATTTCTTTATCTGGATCGTTATTTAGATGGTTGATGTAATATGGCTGGTATTGTTGAGACAGTCTTTTTGACAGCTAATCACCTTTATTTAACAATTAGACATTTAAAAAACACACACACAAACCACAAATATGACATACGAGTGTATAACATTGCGACGAAGACAAAAGAGAAGGATTTTCCAGTCTCGGTATATATATATGTAAATATATATATATATATAATATATATATATATATATAATTATTATTATTAAAGGTATCCCTTTACGTAAGGCAAATGTTCTGGGAGATATCATAAATTTTTCACACACAAATATCGTGCCTCGGGTCTATTCGGAATTTTTCAACCAACAATCTTCTTGGAGAAAAATGGTCTTTAAAATTTAATTTATTGAAAACCATCCTGCGACGTAGATGTGAGTATTCAAATTAAGACTTGCATATAAAGATTAGAGAGAGAAATAAAAGAGGGAGAGAGTTTAGACTGTTACGGCTAGCAGTGATTGATTAAACGTGAAGTGAGGCGTGAATACTTAGCAGTTGAATATTGTAATATTAAAGTTGACGATTTGTCAAAGAGAAATCAAATTATATTAGGTCGCTAAGAATTAGATGGTATTGATTAGACATAAGTGATCTGTTTATGTATAGTCTTCTCGTATCTCGTGTGCTTCGCTATCAATATTCATATGTAGTACTTCGGTGCATCTCTTAACTTTGGTTAATAATTTGTCTTGTTGATCGTATCGAATAATAAATTGAAATTATATTGAATTTTGCTTTTCTTCTTTCCGATCTCTCCACACTGAGGGAAGAGACACCTCTTTACTCACAATCGTGAGCAAAATAATTGTGATAAATGCTCCGATAATTAGACTAAGGCAACCACAAAAAGGGGCATCTAAATAGAGATGTGGCTGTGGTAACCTAAAGGGTATGGATACGAACTCTTGGCCTGAGTATCGAGGCTTTGAGTCATGGTATCAGCAAAGAGCCACCATTCAGAGGGACTGGTGGGTCTTTTAATCTCCTCCCATTGGTGTGGAGGGGTAGTTAGGAGAGAGATTGTGCAACCTCATGTGTTATCCTTGTCATTTCACCGAGGTTCGAAATTACGAGGTCCGTTGCCAACAGCCGTTGTGTTGCTTTATAGTGTGACGTTAATAAAACTCTCACGGTCTCTAAATAGAGATTTTATTAGGTAGATCATTATATGTTTTGAATACTTTTTTTGGCTGAATTAATTTAAAAAAGAGTATTTCAAATACATTTATCATCAAGTTAATATATTGCCACCCAGCCAGTATGGTGCATATAACACTCGGCTTGCAATCGAATTTCGACTAAGGCATGGAAGTTTCTTCGGGCAAAGAAGTCGAATTTTCGACTGAAATGAATTCCCGTCTGGATTGGAAAGCAGCGCACCCCTTCTGTTCTATGCTGGGATCATCGTTTGTAATAAAGTCAACATTCTTATCTGTGATTGTGTTGTATGTTTCTGTTCCTCTATATCTCATCTTTCATATGTATTCCAGGATGAAACGCACATCAACAACAAGTTAATTTATTCTTATTTTATATTCTCTAAATATTTACCGTATATTCCTTTCTTTCAAACTGCAACTTTCAATTGCAATTCGCTCCATAATGCACTCCCCTTTCTTACGGAAAAATCTGAAGTGTACATGTGCAAATCTTTTATCTTTTAAAATTTAAAACTAGTGTGGAGTGGATAGTAAAAGCATGGAGTGATATTAAACCTGACGTAATTCAAAAGTAATTTTTAAAGAAATGTTGCATATCTAGCAAGCTAAATGGAATGGAAGATGATTATTTATTTATGGATCAGAGTTGCAGTAATGGGGAAGAAGAAACAGTATTCCATGATGTGCCTGAGGATATAACGGTAGACGAATATATATATGTTATTTATGATGACAGTTCCTACAGAGTATGTCATTTTTTTTAAAATAAACAATATTTCGGTATATGTAAAAGTCTATTATATATATATATATATATATGCTCGTCTCTTTTTTTAATTATTATTTTTAAAGCTATCCTTCTTATATCCGGCGTATAACACGTACTCATAAATTGCGATTTTATTTTTTGTCTTTTAAAAAGAACACGTTTCACGCCGAAATATACGTTACAAGTGTTTCGTGTAGTGAATGATAATCTTCTTTACTTAGGGAACAAACCATTTTAATAATATTACTTTGTAAAACCTAACAGGATTATCAGTCATAATACTGAAAGAAAGCGCTTCAAAAATTTATGTACTTTATTTTATTAATAAATTTTAACAAAATCATTAACTGATTTATCTTCATATATTTATTAATGTATCAGAATTAAAAGTGATTCACTTTTGCACAGATTTACTCATCCTCTGACGTGAATAAATCTATATAAAAATGAATGTAAATGATGTCTATACAAAAAAAAAAAAAAACTTCATGTATCGTTCAAAAATTAACCATTCTACAACTATGAAGGTATGTAATCTATTCCTTCACATATACCTTGATAATATATGCTATAGATCAGGGGTCAATAACCTACGGCAGGGGTGCCACATGTGGCACGTGGTACAATTATCAGTGGCACTCTGCACTACTCTACAAATTAATCAATTTTTGAGAGGTTGAAAGTTGATAAATTTGTAATGAACCTTAGGATAATAGCATTTGTTGCTTCAAATCCCACAAAAAAAATTTAACTATAATGGACCTTATTTGACAAACATCTTCAGGATTACGGCAGTACGAAAAATCTGAAAGATAACTCTAAAGATAAATTTCCAGCTATTTTGTAAAGTATTGAAAGTCATCGCTGGAGAAATTTAATTGTTTGAAGGGAGAAAATTGCATGTGTACTTTTTTTTTTGTTTAACATTTATAAACCCCGTGCACCACGCAATGTATAACACGGGGGCATACAACACAGACAGAAGAAAGGAAAACAACACAAACATCCATGCCTTCTCCGGGATTCTCGAACCCAGTCCCTACGGCACTGCAGTCAGCTTTACTGACCACTATACCGGATGGGCGGCGCATGCGTACTTTGCTTTCTGTTTTTGGCTGTACATATCTAAATAAAAATTCTTTCATCATATGAAAATTATTTTGAGTCCACAAAGAAATTGTTTAACAACTGAATGTTCTGAATCGTGTGTAATTGGAAGTCACAAATTATACTCCTGATACTCCCACTCTCCTAACTTCCACACCAACGGGAGGATGTTTGAGCCTCGACACATTGAGCGCGCATCCGCCCCCTCTGCAGGGCGAGTCTTCAGCGGTACTAGGCTCAATTTCATGATACGCTAGCCACGAATCCGTGATCTTGACCTCTAGGCTACCACGGTCACCTCTTTTGCCAATGTATCGATTGGGCCGAAGGTTCGAGTCTAATTCGAGTCGCTTAGAAGTGCTCATGTAAGTTAAAGCCTTTGAGTATGATAAATCAAAATCCAACAGTTAGCGTGGCTTGGAAGTGTAGAAAAGAATGTCATCTCAGGTTTAACTATATCACCTGATTTCAGTTCGAAATTATGAAGAATGTTTTTTTTCTGGCTAGTTGACCTTTATATCGAGTAGGAAATAAGCACCTTTTACGTTCAGTGCATTAAGGGGTAAATTACTATTCAGTTTTGGGATTAATCCAAAAACGAATTCAGATCTGTGCGTAAAATTTAAAATGTTTCAAAATTAAATAGATAGTAGTGTTCGGTTAGAGTCGAGTACAGAAGATAATCGCCAAATGTTTCTTTCAGCTTCAGACGAAAAATCGACGAATGCAACCATTTTTCTTTGTTCTCATCGCGGGTTTTAATAGAAATTCAACAAAATCAATGCGAACAGTAAGATTTTATTTGTTTATATAATATGTGTCATTGCCAAAACAAACCGTTTGGCGAGATTAGCACCTTTTAGCCGAAAAGCATCATATATACTATATAAAAAAGGAGAGCAAGTTGCTCACATCTTAGATATGTGGGTAATATTATATCACTATATTATATCTCGTTAAATTTTTAAAAACTGGTCACTTTTTAAATTTTTAAATAAGAATTTCTTGCAAATTGTTATGCACTTTAAGTTTTACTTCAGCATAAAGAACATGATATTTTAAAACAACACATCATTTTTAATAATTTATTTATAAAAAAATTTGAAAAAACCTACACTGAAAGTAAAAAAAGTTTGAAAAATTCGGAAAATTTTAAATTCAAAATTTCTTTGAATGACCTGAAAATATGTATCTCAAAAACAAAAATACAAAAATTGAATTTTTGCCGTATTTCTATAATTTTAGTTTTGATGCTTTCAGAATAAATAAGATATTATATATAACAAAATAGTTTTTTCGAGAAATCGAAATTTTGAAGGTAATATACAGGTATATATATACCGACTTTTTAAATATAATATTTTTTTTATGAAATATATACTTCAAAGCACTTTTTTTTTAATTCAGAACATTGATAAATCTCCGTGCACCACAAAGTATCAGGCGGGTAAGAAGTAAGCATGAAGCACACATCACAAAGAAGGAATTTAGTCATGTGTGTGTGTGTGTGTGTGTGAAGGACTACAGTACAAACATCCATGCCTTCTCCGGGATTCGAACCCAGGCCCTACGGCAGCGCAGTCAGCGTCACTAATCACTTTACCGGATGGGCGGCTTCAGGGCATTTTAGAGAGTGAAAAATATTTGTGGAAAATTAAATTATTTGAAAAGTTTTTTTCGTTTTCGGAACCTAGAATTACATTACAGAAATCGTATTAGAAAAAAGTGGTAAATTATAACAATCCAAGACTGATGCTCTGGAATAAAGTAGCAGTAACCTATATAGACTTCATTTATGGGGGGAGGGGAGATATATTTTATAAAGCACGTTGATAAAAGCGTTGAGGTGTAATGTTTATGCTAAAAATAAGTCTATATCTTTGGGGAAGTTGAGCTATGGTTTCAACCCCTAAGCCCGACTCATGTGTTCTTCACTGCACATGAGAATTCAGTTTCAAAGCTTATCTCTGATCACATAAAATGGAACAGTTTCTTAATGAAAATCCAAAATATGATAATCCGATATACGTGATTTAAAATATATTGTTTGATGAAATGTTATTGAAATGTTGAATAATCCTTATTCTTATGTTTTTTTATGTGTGACTGAGGAAGTCGAGTAACGGTCCAGAAATCGTTCTCGATGTTGTTTCTGCTCATCATGGATTTTAGTCCTGATTCTACAGAAAGTTTACTCTGTAGAGGGAGTGTTGTGATTAGTTCTGTCGATATTCAAAGTCCACATGTTGGCGTGGTATGAAAGTTTGGAGAATGGGGTAACGGTCATGAGGCATTTTTGTCCCTTGATGGTGGTTCCATATTATCCGATCCGTTACTGATAGCCATGGTGTTGCTTTGTAGTGTGACGTTAATAATAAATCAATCAATTTTATTATTGCCATGCAAATATAGACAAGGTTCCCATTATAAATGAATACAAGAAATAGCCAAAAGCAGTAGTCAATTTATCTTATCTGAAAGTTTGACAGGAGCTGAAAATCATTGGAGGCCATTGACACAACACGTGGACGGCTATGTTCCACCTATAAGCGTATTTGTATATATATATATAGACAGATAGATAAGTAAATAGATAGATATGGATGGATTAAATTTTAAAGGGAGTATGAATAACTTTAAAATATGAATAAGTGACAGAATTCCTTCAACCTGTACGATTGACCTGTAGATGTTCGAGAAATGATATTGGTGAGTTGGTGTAATCGATAATTGGATGACCGAAAAATGATATTACTATTCTTAGCTATTCTTCGATGCATACTGATAGTGGAGTAACAGTGTGTTCCTTTTCACATCAGTAAGTAGAATGTCACAATCTTCCCCAAATTAAAATCATGTGACAGCATTCATAACTAGTCGACACCAAAACGGGATCATACACAGCTCTTAGCTATTATTTGAGGCCAGCTGCTAGAGGAGCAACTATGTTTACATTCTCATAGCAGTTTGTGGAAGAACGAAATCATAATCAAATATCAATCATGTGACCCAAATTAATAGAAAGTGCAGTGACGAAGGTAAACCTTATTTTTAAATTAACCTTGAAAAATCGTTTTCAAGAATTTATATCTAATTTTAGTTCCTGGTGGCCTTTAAATTGTTTTTAAGGCATCAAGGTTATCATATTTGTTCACAATTGATTCGGTATACTTCAACTTGCCAACACCATTGCACCCCCCATACCATGATTCCACCGTCGACCATTGGTACAAAATGCTCTTTTTGAAGCATTGTGCAAGGTGTTCTTCAAACCAATTTACGACGTTTTATGCGAAGATGCAAAATTTGCTCTCATCGGAGAATATCACAGTCCTCCAGAACTCCGGAGGCTTATGTATGTACTCTTTTGCAAAAGCTATTCCTTTCAATAAGTTGGCCATTGGAATATAAGGCTTTCTGCGAACCACTAGACTGCAGTATCCGGCCTTTTTCAAGATTTTTCTTGCATTATCCGCTCTAATGTTTTTGTTAAACTTCTCGTTGAGTGTCTGTTGGAGTTGCAGTCTCAAACGCGGTTTTTTTTCCCACCAAGAATATCATACTTCTTTTTTTCTCTGATTGTGAGTTTAGATGGACGACCTGAAAGAGGATTGGGTGTGTAAACTCCTGAAGATTTAAAGTTATTAATAACTCGCTAGATAGATGAAAACTGCCGTCCAACGGATCTGGCTATATCCTGACGACTTTTTCCATCTTTCCCCCTTGTCACAATGATTTTAAGCTCAATGGTACTAATTTCGTTCCTTTTACATTCCATGTCCTTAAATTACTTCGTATCCCACAAAAACGTAAAAATTATAACGTACGACTTTCTTAAGCTCTTTTACTTGATCTGTGAATGCAAAAACTCTGTTAACCTCTAACGCCTGTTCATAAAAATTCCAGGAATCAAGAATATCTAAATAGCGAATGATCACTTTTTCTGCCTGCTATTTGTGTGCTTTGCTACAAAATTCCCGTTATCTTACATATTGTTAACTCAAAATTAAAGAATTTTTGCATGCTCAATACTTAAAAATAGTTAACAAATTCAGGAAATTTTGTTAGATAAGAAATTATATTTCCATTAAATTTTATCTTTGCTGTATGACTTGTTATGGGTGAACGCAGACTTTCTAGCAAGTGTATATACATACATATGCTAATCCAGCTCTATAAATATATTTTGTTTTAATGATACAAATGTTTTTAGAGCATTTCTAATTCATTGTAAATAACTTTTTTTCATTTAAATGCTTGTTTAATTTCTAGAAAAATCATTTTCGTTCAAATGAATAACTGTTTTCTAGGTAATGGTAAAAATTAAATGAAGTATAAATGCTTAAATAAAACATAAGGATAAAACAAAATAGTAAAAATTAACTGATGTGTTTCGAAGGTATATTTATAATTATCTATTACATCCTCATACAACTTTCTTCTTTATAAAAAATAAGCTAGCTCAATCTTGTTTCAAAAAATATTTAGTCATTTGCATCTTATTAAATATTTTTAACTCAAATCAAAGCAATTAAAACTTAGAAATGTGCAATTGGTACTATTTTGTTTGGGTCATAAATATAAAATAAAAGGAAATGAAAAAATTAAGTACTGATTAAGAAATGAGAGGGGAAAAGTGTCAAGGAATTAAAAAATTTTATAAAAGTTATTTGGACTAATAACTGCAAAAAAAAAAAAAAAATCTGAAACAAAATACTTTTGCTATTATTTGAAGTAACATAAATCACCAAGAATAATTATTTTTCATGAGAAATTTTCATTATAAAGTTTATTTTAGAATTTGTTACGAATTATTCTGAGAAACATTTTGATATAAAATTAAATTATATTTTTCATTAATACAAAATATTGATAGGACTAAAAAAAAAGTCATGCGTGACTATTGGAAATCTTTAAATTGTCGAATATGAGAAATAATGCTAGAACTGTTTATGTTGAAAGAAGTTCCCTACAAATCTTAAAAATAGATAAATAAGAAAGATTTAAATAATTTGAAATTAAAACGAAAACTTAACTTTAAATCGTATTTTTTACCGAGAAATATAAACTCAGATATATTCCAAATCCTTTGCTTTGCTTTCCTTCTTTATTTCACGAAAACTAAGAGGCCACGGTAGCCAAGTGGTCTAGGCATCGGACCATGGCTAGCGTGTCATGAGTACGATCCTAGTACCATTAAAGACCCACCGTGTAGGGGAGCGATGCACGTTAAATCTGTCGAGAGCTCAAACGACCTCCCGTTGGAGTGGTGTGGTAGTTAGGAGAGGGGAAGCCAGTTCAGGTGTTGTCTTCGTCACTTGACTCTGGTTCAAAATTACGCGGACCGTTGCCAAAAGCCCTCGTGTTGCTAAACAGTGCGACGTTAATATTCACTCACTCACGAAAACTAAATTATTTGAATTATTTTTCATAAACATATTTAATGAAAGAAATAAAATTTTCAACATTATAAAGAATTTAACTATTTAAAAATTTCTAAAATACGTCAAACAATTCTCCAATAAAAGATAAAGATTTTAATTCACAACTTCAATAGTTTATACTTAGAGATTTTAATTATGATAAATCATTTACTCTTGATATGGAATTTTAACAAATAGCTTTCGAGAAGTATTTATCTTTTTATTACTCTATTTATTATACTTTACTCTATTTCATACTACATAAAAATATATTACTGCACGTACTACAATAATAATTTCGAAGGATGTACAAAAAAAAAAAATCAATATTAAAAAGTATTTTAAAATTCAGAAAAATAATTTAATTTTCAAATCTCAAATACTTTTATCAGCACTACTTGATGAATGCATCATTCTCTAAAATACAAATAACAAAAAGAGAGACATTTTACAACAAAAGAAAAAGGAAAAACTGCTTGGTTTATTGTTTAATTTAAAAACATGCTAAAGCTAACATACATACACACACCATCATTTTACAAATGCTATCATGCTGAATCTGGGAATTGGTATTAATCATTTTAATAAATTTATGGTGCAAATGTAGTCTTACAATTTAACATAGCAGTGAAATTAATTGATTCATTGTTTTATTAACGATGCCTTTTGAAACTACACGAGGACACTATTGACCCGAAATTTTGAACCTAAATTTTGAGATGAAGACGAACACTCATTCTTCAAACTTCTCCAAGATCTCAATAAAACCCTCGTGAGGGTGAAATACTGTGAAAATAGAATTTGGACATAGAGAGAGACTCATCGACTAGATCGCATTGTAACAGTATGGATAGAGGTTTCTCTGTTATCGTCAAAGAAAGCATTAGTGGCCAAACCAGTGTTAGGGGTCGCATCAATTCGCTAAAAGATACTGAAGTAATCATTCCACAAGGGCAATCTCTGATGATCGCTTAACACCGGGTGTAAATATTAGAATGGATGTGGAAGTGATGTCACTGATTATGAGAAAATATTGCACAGGCTGGGAATTCATATTCACGTTGATACATGCCAACTGCAGAGTACGAAAGACCAATGAAACAATGACTACTTCCAACAGCAGAGTATAGTTCAAGCGGTTAGGTGTGAAATTCTCCTCTAAGGATAAACTACGTAGACTGAAATAGAATTCTAGTACGTGTAATATCGTCTCTCTCAGTACAACTTTAGCGCAATACCCTTCTTTATACTTTTGTGACAATATACTTTTGTTTATATATTTTCAACCCTACACTGGATAACACCTCTTTTAACAAATCAATAGAATATCATCTCTTTCGAATTATATTCCAAAGAGTTTGACGACATGCATAACATTCAACGAACATAACCTTGAATCCTTGATCAATCACATTGATCAACAATTTCAGTTGATAAATCCTTGATTTGATCAACATGCTTTCAATCCCATCGTGTCCATCTGGAACGTCATCGAGAAAGATGTTCGATCCTCTGAATCCATCCCATTAAATGTACGTGAAATGTGTAAGATTTTTGAGAAGTTGTGGGTCCATATGACATCTAAACGCTTTCAGTTTCTTACCGAGATCAAGCTGAGCCGAATCGTCCGTCGTCATTAAAGTGAAAAGTAATGTTGCAAACTATTAGACAGGTATCTTAATTTCTCTTCAGTGTATAATTATAATAGGCCTTTTTTAAATAATAAATATAGACAGTTTTATATAATATTTTCGATTTTATGTTTTGTTATATTTTTTAGGTTGCTCTAACCAGAAATACTAAATCATATTGCTATCTAAAAATGAATCCAACAATGATCATTTGACATAATTTAGATTGAATTGTTTTAATGTGATTTATTAAAAAACAGAGAGAGAGAGAGATCAGAAAAAACAGTCAAAACTGCAAAAGAAGAATTCAATTAATGATATAAAGATAAGTCTTGGTGGCGTAGTTGGTTTTCGCTAGCATTGTACTCTCAAGGTTGAGGATTTGACCCCGGCCCAAGTCGGTGGATTTTCTTGATGCAGTAAATTGACAGCGGTCATGTCTAATGATTATGCAGCATGTAAAAGCTCCCTTCAGTACCTGTTTGGCTTGGATGCTATCGGCAAAATTAAGTTCCTAAGTACGGTTTTGCATCCTCAGAGCTCAGGTGCCTTCCTTTGGGGAGGAAACTGGGTGTCAAAATTACCTGCGGCAATTGGTAATCCACCTATATGGTGTTGCTCTAAAAAAAGGATACCAGCTCCTGAGGAATGTACTAGGTCTGCAAATGGTAAAATACCAATCAGCAACCCCACATTAGAAATAAAAATAAGTTTAAGTGCATAAAAAATGGATGTAGACATGCGTATGCAAATAATAGAGCATGCAATCACCAGCGTAACGCTATGAGGTTTGCTGTGTTCATATAAAACAACGAGCGTCTGATGGTATGGGGCAAGTACAATTGGTATGATTTGGGACCCCTGATACATCTGGAGACGATTCTGACAGTTTATAGTATATAAACATTGAACTTGATCATCCATATCCACTCAAGACTATTGTGCATTCCGATGGATTAGGATAACTCCAGCGGGATAAGCCGACACCTCACACTTTTGACTTTAGGCACTTCCATTGGCCACTTAAATCCAGAAACACAAGCATGATTGAACAAATCTGGAATTCCTTGTAACATGTTTTGAAGAATCTACACCACCTCACATTTCTATAGATTTGTGGATTGTCCTTCAGGATTAAAGAAGTGAATTTCTACTAGGATATACTTTCAGTCGTTAGTCGAGTCCATGCCCTGCTGTATCGTGCTGTTATACATCTACTTGATCTGATTATTCTATCGGAAAAAGGCACAAGTGTCATAGTTTTTCTGCCTCTTCAATATCTAAATCGTTTGCTTTAAATAACAACACATTTGAATATTTTTTAAAGAGTGAAAAGTATTTTGCAACGATAGGGGCTACAAGAAAAATTTTTTTTGTTTCATTAATATCGTCCTAAATTTACTTAAGAAGCTATTAAGAATCCAACACCAAAGCGTGTTGGTTCCAATATAATCTGGAAAGGTTTTAAAAGAAGGTATAAGTTTGTTTAAAATCGAGATACTTAAGTATAAAAGGATAACTACCTCAAAACTTACGAGTTCCTTAAAAATTTCCGCCTCAGAAGGCTTTGAAATATTCCACAAAATGTTTTTTTAATAGTTTAAATTTGTCTCTATATGATGTGAAAATCCTTTTTTTTTATCATTCCTTAATATTCAAGCGGCAATCTTGGGGTAATGAAGACAGTTCGTAGATGTTTTTTATCACAAGAGGGCTTGAAAAATCCTTTTAAAAAATATCATTAAAAACATTAAGATGTCTTAAAACTATTTATTTATTTTTGCACATTAAGAATACATAAAATACTTTTTATATTATTTGGAAAGGTTTGGTATGTTATTTAGAACTTATAAAGTTTCTCTATGGAGATTAAAATTTCTACTAACTTTCTAATGTACTTGAATTGATTTTTATCTAAATATCTTCCAGTGGCTTATATATTTCACCTTTCTACGCTTGGCAAGGACCTTACAGAATAGTTGTGTTCGAGCTAGAAGCTTTGCATTTATTTTAATTTTGGTTTTTGTCTACGTTGTATTGCAACCACAAAAGGAATAATGGAAATGAATTATGTAACTGCTATTAAGTGACGAGGATGTTACTTAAGCTGAGAGACATATTTCCTTTTTTATAGCACACTGCATTACAGAATACTGTGAGGTTCAATTCCATTTAGAAAGCAAAAGTCCCATTATTATTTTATGATGAGCAATTCCTCATTTAGTGGAATCAGGACTCCAACTCATGGCTGTATAGACTCCGAGTTAACATCTATAACCTTTTTGCAATCGCGTTACAATGTCATTAGTGGCAATTAAAACACTATTCCAGTTTTAGCATACATAAGAGATAAATAGTGACAAAAAGTAAAAATTGACAAAAAATTAAAAAGGGAATGAAATTTGGCAGTTTTTTATATTTCTATTCCCAAGCTTTCAAAGTAAGTCGAAGGTATTTTGAAAGTTTAAAAAGCTGTCCTTTTTGTCTTTTTTCTCCACTATTCACTTTTCCTTCAAAAGAAACTCGTTTTAAAGCCACCATGCTTTGTTTTCTATTATTTTTAACATATTTTGGTTATCACATCAGACAGTTTGGCTTTTCAAAATTTAAGTCGTTTGTATAAAGGTATGTATACTTCAGACATTAAAGCAATGAAGGACACCATACTAAAATTCATCATCTTATTTAAATGAGCAATGAAAAATAAGTTCATAAATATTTTGCTTTTTAAATGCAATTTTTAAAAATAATTACCGTAAAATCCGGCTTATAACGCACACCCATACTTTCAATCTGCATTTCTTAAATTGTTTGTTTTATTTACTGTATAATGCGCACCCTCTTCCTTACGAAGGAACTTGAAATGTATGTGTGTAATATTCTTATGTTTTTAAGTCATTTATTTAAGGTATTTCCCAGACCTTTGAAAAAAATATAGTACACTTCCAGAACAACCTTTCATGTTCTTTAGGTATGTCATTTTTTTTATAAATAAACAATATTCTGATCTATATAAAAATATAATTTTTTTTACGCTCATCTCTTTTTTTTCAAGCTATCATTTTTATATACCCGGCGTATAACGCGTACCCGTAAATTTCGATCATATTTTTTGCGCCGGATTTTCTTACGGCAATTAGTTGATTATGTGCAGATGGGACCAAGTTTAAATTCAGGCATTAGTGCAGCTGTTTGTCAGCTTTAAAACTCACTGATTTTTCAGCCATTTTTTGCTGCTTTTTACCATAAGTGTTTTTCCTCTGTTAACAATATTCGTTTTTTAACTTTATCAAATAATTTAAAGTTTTCCGTTCCAATTTTTCTACCCATCTGTCATGAGCTGATAGGCACAATTTTCATTAAATTGACAGAGATTGTAGATATCGCGACAAATCAAAAATTATGAAGAAGATTACTTCGGAGATTTATATATAAGGAAAATTTACATTTAAAAACAATGTAAATTTTGTTAGATTTAACCAACATGGGTTTAGGCGGAAAATTTCGAGAAAGGAAATACAAACGATTCAGAAATTTAAACTTCTTTCGCTCCCATTTTTGAAAGAACAAAAATAAGTAAACTAAAATGGTTCATGAACTATTTTAGATTGCTTATCTCTTAGGCCCAAAGCTTCAAAATAGCTAAAAGAAGTTAAACTTTAACTCCACTGTAGGCAAATCTATAAATGCTTAAATATTCAGAAAAATATTATTTTGCCGAAAATGTGTAACTCTAAATATGTAATAAAATACTTTAACGTTTCTAATAAATAAAAAGAACTACCCTGATATCAATATGAGAACTCAATTCTAACAATAAAGAATTGTCGAAAATAAACCAATTCTGACAAAATTTCTTCCATTTAAGGGAATTTAATTGCCGTAAAATCCGGCGTATAACGCGCACTTTTAATACACAAAAAAATGAGATCGAAACTTAAGAGTGCGAAATATAATAACGGGTATAAAAATGATAGCTTTAAAAATAACAAAAGATGAGCATAGAAAAAAAAATTTAGACTTCTGCATAGATCGAAATACTGTTTATTTAAAAGAAATGACATTCCATGTAAACTTAAAGGGTTATAGTTCTAGAATAATATTTTTTCTAAGGCTGGGAATAAAACCTCGAATAAATGAGTTCAAAATATAAAATCAATGCTTACTAATATTTCAGATTTCTTCGTAAAAAAAGGGGGTGCGCGTTATACGGCGAATATATCTACATATTGAAAAATTCATCTTGAAAGTATATGTGCGCATTATACGCCGGATTTTACGGTAGTTAAAAAGTTCTGTTAAATGAAAGTTACATAAGTGATAAGAATTTGTACTTTTGTTTTCTCTGCTTTTACTAGTATATCACGCTATGGGATGTTTATTGCTATTTAAGAAATCTACAATAGAATCTCTTTATAAAATAAACATTAGATGGTTGATTGATTTTATTTCTGAGAGGTTCGTATATAGCCAAGCTCTGACAACACTTTAATATACTAATACTAATGTAAATTTTAAATTAGTTTCTGTGATACAAATATAATTTGAAAGAATTATTATTCATTGGTTGGACAAGAAGAATAAAAATAAATTACTCAAGACATATCCTAGAAAGGCGTCACCTGTATTTACTAAAGATAATATAACATTCGAGTTCTTTATGAAACCCATACTTACCAAAAGAAGATAAGCCCATTGTTTTAGAATGAAAAAAATCGCTAACCAGACGATGAAGTGTGATTTTTAAGTATTCTTCCAGTTACATTGTTGTACACGAACATTAACATTTTCAGAAACTATTGATCATATTATCTCACGCACAGCGTTGTTCAATCTTACGAAAGTACAATGCGACTGCTATAACCAAGTATTCATGGTCACGAACGCGTGGCAGATGTTGTTCCTGTCGAATCATGTGTTATAGTCTTTGTGCCACTTAGAATCTGCTGCGAAGAGAGGCTGACGAGCTTCAAATTTGTTGAGCCTCAAAGTATTTATATTGGACCAATATACGAGGATGAATCGGAAAATAAGTTTCCCCTGTATACTGTGGTCAGAGTTAAGCATGAAAGTCAAAATATAGAATGAGACTTTAAAGATATGACATAACTTTATTTTTCTACATAAGTACCAAGTATATTGAGACATTTGTCATACCGCTTGATAAGCTTCAAAAAACCCTGCAGGAAAAACTCAGGGCTTTGCATACGGAAGAAGAGTTTACTTTTGCTAGGATTTTTTGGAGGCATCAAGGTTTCACAGTACTCTACGCGGTACTATGACACCTAGTCGAAATTGAAAAAGGTGATTCGGAAAAAGCGGCCAGGGGAAATCAGATCTGGCGTTCTGAGGATGACAATGCGAGACCACATTCGGTGACGGCAACTCAAAACCGTAGTGCAATTCTTGGTTGGGAACGTCTGCACCATCCGCCATACAGTCCTGATCTCACACCAAATAACTTTCATCTGTTTCTGGCTTTGAAGACAAACCTCGCCTGAGGTGCTTTGGAAGCAATGCTGAACTCAAACAAGCCGTTAAACGCTTTTTCCGCATTAAGGCCCTGAGTTTTTTCTGGGTTTTTTTTTAAGCTTATCAAGTGGTATGACAAATGTCTCAATGTGATAGGCACTTACGTGGAAAATAAAGTCATGCCTTACCTTTAATATTTCATTCTATGCTTTGACTTTCATGCACAACTTTGACCACAGTCGACAGGGGAAACTTATTTTCCGACTCAACCTCGTAAATGTTTGGAGAGTTGAGTGACAATTGTGGTCCTATATATATATAGTATCTTGACCGTGCATACAAATTATGCGGTCCATCGCCAATAGTTCTCGTGGGGTTTTAACAGGTGACGGTATTAAACAATCAATGTAACATTACAACACATCTAAAACCAGCTTCAAGAAGGTAAGACTTTAAGAGAAATGATTCTTTAAGTAGACAAAAACAGTATTTAAGTAAAAAAAAGAAATGTGGAGTAAATTTTTAACAATGTATTAAAACTCAGAACAATTTAATGAAAACAAGCTCAATTTTGTTTTTCATCTAGTTAAGGCGAAAATACTGACAATCTAATAAGAAATTTAATGAACTTAATAAAAAAATTATTCTGATAATAAAAACCTGTAAACATCAATAAAAATTCATAAATTAGAAAAATTTTGATAGAGAGCAATAAAGCTTTTACTTTTATTACACACCAATGCAGATATTTTTACCACATAGTATACCATCAAACTGTCTCGCTTAAGAAAGTATGCTATTAAAAATCCTCTTTAAAAGCCGTTTTGCAGACATCACTAAAAACTCTCGCCAGGTGTTTAAATAGGCTTAAAAGAGAAAGGTGTATGAAATGTTTTCTTTCAAAATTTATTAAAACGTCGAAACAAATTAGTTATATTTTGTCGGAACCTTGACTCAGTTTTCTTCCAAGGGTTACAGTCCAAGCATGGGAACTTCCTGGTGTGCTCTGTTTCCTGCGTCTAGAAGGATCGAAAACAATTTGTTCAGGAAGATGTCACACTTCCGTTCTCTTCACCCACGCTGCGGGCGTTTATTGTCTTAATGAGTGTCTTTCGAAATGACTAGGGGTTTTACTGTTTTTACCTTGACAAGAAACGATTCGAATGAAGAGTA
This sequence comes from Trichonephila clavata, assembly GCA_019973975.1. Classification (NCBI taxonomy): domain Eukaryota; kingdom Metazoa; phylum Arthropoda; class Arachnida; order Araneae; family Nephilidae; genus Trichonephila; species Trichonephila clavata. The sequence goes on along the minus strand of BMAO01019193.1, from coordinate 192,953 downwards.
ATGTTTTATGAAACACATAGTATCGAATCAAATTTCTTAGATAAAACACGATAAGGAATCGGCAATTTAAAAGTAATTATTAGTACTTCAAGGTTAGTAATATAGTTAAGCAGATAGAAAGATAACTTTTTTAATAATGTAATCGAGCGGCCGCCAATTTTTAGAACTTCATGGACCACTAAAAGTATAATTTTATATTTGGTGGGCCACTAATGTCATTGAACGCTAAATAGCGGATCACTATAACTGTATAGCACTTATTTACACCTCTATTTTACATATCCATATCACCACAAAGAAATTTCATGAAAAAGCACGAACAAACTGGCAACGCATAGCAATATCAACAAACTGAAGTGTTATGCAACCAATTTATCATGTTTACATCTTACTTTTAAATGTCTCTAAACCAGTGTTTCTCTCAAACTTTCAATATTTTGTGACCCAATATTCAACCATATTTTTTTTCATCACGCTCCCCCCTCTCCATTCAAATAGCAATGTATTGAATTCAATAATACTATACTTTGACACTAAAGTTGTAATCCATCGGCGAAAAAAAATGTCTCCTTCAGCTAAAACTTTAACTGTCTCGGACGTATATATACGTCTTACCAAAGTACGATCTTTTCTGTGCACTGCTGTTCATAAAATTATTCTGAAGGCTTTTCAATGCAATAAATGGACTTTGAGATTGCGAAAGGTTTACTTATTTTAGAGGGTTTTCTTATTATCCCCCTTCCAATACATCACATATGGTGGCATTGGGGAGCTAATCGCGTAAATTTCATTCGGCAGCTAAAGGATTAATTATAAGCCGTACAAATCATCAAGATAAGTGAATTTTTGTAAATAATTTTATATGTGACAAGAAGAGTGAGTAGTAATTATTAAACTTGTTCTAATTTAGTATTGTTAAATAATTATAAAACACATTGAGAGTACTGATACGTTTATAAGTGTATTATATAAGTGCAAACGTTAACTTTATTTTTTATTATGTCAGAATATATTTTGTTTGTTTACTTTCAGTAAATTAATAATTTTTTAAAATGATCTTTTGTTTTCGATTTTTTAATATGTTCGCGCCCCCTTTCACAGTTATAACTCCCTTAGGGAAGCGCACCCTGCAGTTTGAGAGACGCTGCTCTAGACACACCTGAAAACTAAGAAGTCACTAAGAAGGAATTTCGCTAAAAATAGTGGGTAAAAATTTTAAAGAAGTATGAGCCACATTCCATAATGTTTAGATACTCGTCCTTTTTGACTGAATCTTCATCATCATGTTATAACGTCCCAATTTTTCCGGGGACCAACAAAACTTTTCAAGGTCCACCGGTTGGTGACTACAAATGTAGTTCATTAAAGCTATCTTATTTTAAACAAATTTAATGATTTAATAAAAGTTAACTTTATATAAAAATTTTGCTTAGACTGATTAAATTTGAATAATTTGAAGTCAGAAGAGTTAATTTCTTTGGCTAACTTTAGCATCTAATTTTGGCAATTATATAAATTTTACGAGTATTGTAAGGAATGGTAAAAAATGTCATACGAAGTCCTTTAAAGGACTATTAAAATTCAGATCGGCAATGAAAAGATAATATACTAGTGTCATGTATTGTCATGCTGATGAAGAAAGAAGAAACATATAACAAAACCCTCTAAAATATAAGTAAAATAAATGGTGCAAAAGAGTATCGTACTAAAATTGTAAAATTGGATAAAAACAGAAATTATAAGAAACAGAAGTGTAGAGCGTTGGACTTATATATATATATATATATATATATATATATATATATATATATATATATACAATATGAAATAGTTGTGGCAGAAACGGTAAGGTTTTATTTATTCCATGATTAGGTGCTTTTCAAGCTGTTGAATTGATGAGGCATTTTTTTGAGGACAGAAAGTCAATTTTCATTTTACATGCAGACACTTATGCGAAACATGAAGTAGAAGAGAAAGCAGCTTTTGAAAGTAGCTTTTGAAGTAGCTCAAAAAAGTAACACCAGACATTAGCAGAATATGTAAACAAATACAACGAGACAAAGAAAGAGACTTTTCAGAGTCCTAGCTATTTATATGATACTGACAAATCTGATGACTTCCTCGTACGGAGGCTATGATTAGTGGAAAGGTACCGTTCGTTATCTTCTGATGTAATCTTATTTTAAAAAATGCAAGCTAAAACTTTCAAGATACGATTACGATTAACCCCCGATTATGCGGGTAAGCAAGTTAAATATTAAAGGGCCAGTCCGGAAGGCCAGGCCCATTACAAACTAAAATATTATTCGGGATGCAATTAAAGGAAATTATCACACATATAATATAATATTATATTTCTAAAGAGAAACCTTGCTATTTTCTCTAATCATACTTTCATTTTATTTTATTGCCTGGTGTTCCAAACACGTGTGATAGATATAAGCCTAATTTTTCAACATGGCTCTTTTTTTCCTATTATGTCGAAAATTTCTGCTGTATGTGGAAGGTGGACCCATAAAGTATTGCTTAATACTAAATTCTCTGGCCTAGTTCAGAGACAGCTTTATAAATCATAATAGGTCTCCATTTTAGTCCAAAGACACTTATGGTACCTTCAATTTTAACAGCTCTACACCTCTGTTACTTGTTTTGTCTGTTTTTATCCAATTTTTGTACTATATTCTTTTCTCACCATTCATTTTATAGCTATGTTTCTTAAAATCCAATTTCTTTTTTTTTATTAGAATTCAAATATTTTTGCGTAATCTATAGCAATCAGTGGCGCACACTAGGGTGGGGGGCAGAGGGTCCAGACACCCCCCAAAACCCTTGAGTTTTTTATCGATTGATGATAATCCTATTTATATATATAACGTAAAATTTAATTAAATACTTGTAATTAACAATTTATTTTACAAATTAGTGATAATTATTAATTCAATAATTTATTTTTTACTGTTTTTTGTTAACAAAATCGACAAAACCAGAAGAAACAATTGGTGTTGTCTTGAGGTATACGAGTTGATTTTCGACCATGGACCCCTTCAAAAAATTTTGTGTGCGCTACTGATAGCAATCATTTATCAAAAGGATTACACTAGATTATGCAAAATTTTTCTAAGTACTATAAAAGTTACAAAGTCTTGCTATGTTTTTAAACCTTCATTATTTATTTAAAATGTCAATAGAATATTTTTCTAGTATGCTGCAATAATTTTTTTTTAAAAAAACAACTCTCCCAACATTTATTTCGCTCAATTTTTTTTTATATTCAGACCTCTAAGAATGTTTTATTTTTTCTTATGCAAATAGCTAATAGATTAATTGGATGGGAAATTTATGGCATAATTTATGGAAGCTTACTATTTCCTGACTTGATCAGATAAGAATCATCACGTTGAATGACGGAAGTACTTTTAGCTAACTCTACAACGCTAGAAGTTATAAATTTTAGGGGATTGGCTGATAGTTATTTTCATAATCTACAGTTAAGTTTTAACTTGTGATTGTAGTTAAACTCCTAGTAAACTTCCCATTACATAAAATGTCTTTTTCATCATTACATAAAATATCATAGAAACATTTTATGATTCTTAAATCATACTACTGTTGATCCGGTATCTTATTAACAAAATCTTTTTATACTAGGAAAGATATAATAACCACTAGTACTAAAATCACTAACACATTATACAATTGGAATACAAATTTATAAATTTTTTTATAATTCAAATTTCTTAAACTTTATTAGTATTTGAGAATATTAATGACATTTCTTTTTTTCACGAAAATTATTTCCAGTGAGAAGTTGCATAATTGAAGCCCAGTGGAGCTGAGTGGTAGTGCATCGCGAGGTTCGAGGTACAAACCTTGGGCTGGGCAAGGTCAAAGAAGCCTTTTATCCCTTCAGTGTGTCGATAAATGAGTACCGAGCTTTCTTGGGAACTTAACACTGTAGATTTCCCGTCAGACTGACCACCTTATCGGAACATCTGCTCATGCACTTCAGGGCCCAAGGTTCCGTATACTGATATGAGCTTAATAGACCTTGGTCCTCATGGACTATTGTGCCTCTAAGTTAAGTTGCATAATTACATGTGTAACTTAAATGTTTTTTTAGAAGCAGTACTCCAAATTTTTAACGCCCTTACAACGAATACACCCTTACAGTGAATTACACCCTTAGAACGAATAAAACCCTTACAACGAATAAAACCCTTACAACGAATAACTCCCTTACGACGAATTTTACGTTTAAGGTAATATCATACGAGTATAAGGCCAAATATGAATTTTACCAATATGTGCAATAAATAAAATTACAGCTTGATTTCTCAATGAATATATGCCTGAAGAATTACGTAGATTATTTTGTAAATGTCAGAATATCTAGTTTTTTTCTTCCTTATTACGTATTTCCAAAAACCTCAAATTAGATATTCATAATATAATAATAATACTTTAAAAAATATAAAAATTGTAAGGAACTTCTCTATTTAAGTTGACGAGGAAAAATTAAAAACTCAATTTTCATTTTTTGTCCAAATAAATGTTGCTTTACGTACGCATGCAAAAATTTTTTGTTACGTAAAAAGTTCTGTAGTTTTGCTGTATTTCTTTAAGGTATTCGACTGTGTTCGAAACCATTGTTTTGAAATCGCGTGTAAATGAATATTTTTTTTATATTTAGTGTCATTTGAATCAGAATATACATATACAACTTTTTTAAGAATATTATTACAATAGAAAATTATTTATATTCAATTTTTTGTCAAAATATGAAGAAACAAGTAAAATAAATAATTTAAATCAATTCCTACTTAGGTCAACAAAGAAAATTGTGTTTTAGTTACTTTTTATTAAATAGTTACAATTAATATTTAGATGTTTATACATATGACTGGATCACAATATTAAGTGACAAAATAGAAAGCAATTTTCCTTGCAATTTTCCATTTTCCTTTCTAAATTTGGTGTTTTAAATATCTTTTTTTGTTTGTTTGTTACTATTTATTCATTCATCAAATTTAATTATTTTAATAAAATAGTATCGTAAAAATGAAATCACATTCGCAGAAATTAGGCCATTCCAGGTGGGATGCGAACTCACGACCTTTGGATTAGAAGTCCATTGCGCTACAGGGACACAACGAAAGATTTTCCTTTCTATATATGCTGTTGGATTATTATCTTTGTTTGTTATTTTTTATTCATTTTTTAATTTAATTAATGAATTAATATCTGAAAAAACTGTATTAACATCAAGTGCATCCACTACAAATTTTAAAAAATGTATTTGAACTTGAATGGATGAATAGAAAGTATTTTATTAACGATTGAAAATTTGAACAAGATATAAATATAAATAAATATATATAGGGAGAATGTGAACTAATAGTAGGAATTGAAAAAATGATATATTTTAAAAATATCCTCCTTTTATGGTAAAATGCTTCCCTAATAATATTTTGCTGACATAAAGCTAAGACTTTTGCTCAGATCCAGAACTCGGATTATTGTGAAATTCAAGATGTTTTCAGATTTAATATTAATTGAAATAATAACCGGTTCTTTTAAAAATTTCTTTATTCTGTGCGTGTGTGGTGTATTAAAATATGAATAAATCTACTTCTAAATTATACATTTCAAAACTCCTAGCTCAAGCTCTGTGCAAAAGTCTTAATCAGGCGTATAACGCGCACTTTGAACACAAAAAATAAGATCGAAATTTACGTTTGCGCGTTATACGCCGGGTATTAAATATAAAAGCTTTTAAAATAAAAAAAAATGTTTGAGCAAGAAAAATTTCGACTTCTATATGTATCAAAATATTGTTTATTTGGAGGAATTTATATCCCTTGTCATCTTAAAGTGTTGCAGTATGCAATTTTTTTTTTTAAAGCTTGGAATAATACCTCGAAAAAATTACTTTAAAGCATAATAGCATTGCGTACGTACATTTCAGGTTTCTTCGTAAAAAAGGGGGTACACGTTATATGCGGCGAATATACCTAAAAATTAAAAAATTAAGCTTGAAAGCATAGGTAAGCGTTATACGCCGGAATTTACGGAATATTATATATTGGAGCATTTTTCATGAAAGGAAAATGTTTTGAAAATATGTCATTTTTTCCTTCATTTTTTGACACAAAATTGAAGATAAATAATTTTTTATTCTAAAATATTCTTAAAACATTTTATATATATATTCTGATTCAGTGACACTAAATATCAAACAAAGTTATTCAATTTATACGCTTCCGAACCCAGTTGGATACTTCAGACATTTTAAAAAGCATTGTAATATTTTCAACATTTTATTATTTTTACTTAAAACTGTTATTAACTAGTTCAAAGTTTTTAGTTTCAATTCCTTCTTTTGCCAGATGTTCCAAATTCTAATTTCCAAACTCAAATAGTATAAACAAAACTCATTTCTTTTTATAAAAACTATATCTTTCTCTTTCATTAACTAAAATAAAAATCAAACTCCAAACACACATCAGATTCTTTTGCAGTTAATCATAGATGTACTAACGTGCTATCAGCATCTGATAATTGACTGATTTATAAAAGATGATTACAATATAGAAATCGAATGATTAACTTAATTGTTACTGTGTACCAATGAAGGCACACAGTCAATCTTCACATCCTAGTTCAAACTTTTCTAGACATACTACCAAAGGGAATTCAATTAATCAAAGTACAAAACCGCTATCTTTCACTGGGAAAAATTACAGCTTAATTACAGGAGAATGGATAGCAAGGCTTAATTACATACGGCTTTCGCAATGCACTCTGTGATTCCAAATGTAGGTCATTAATTGCAAAGGATAGAGCACAGAGCCAAGCCGTGTCTTCTTTGAGCAAACATCATAAAACTCCTACTTAAATCATCGCTGTCTAATTGACTGGAGACATTTTTATAACGGACATGTATCGATTTTTGTTTTTACGACTTGTATGTCTCGCAGTTTTTATTTGAGGATAAGAAAGTTACTTTGTATTTTGACGGGGAAACACACGCTCTTCTCGAAGATAAACATATGCACAAAGGAACGGTTATGGAAACACGAAATTGGGAAGAACTCTTTAGTAACGTCATGAAGTTGTAATGTGCCAGTTAAACAGGAAAAGATTCGAGAGTTTAAATAGGGACGTTGGAAAATAGGGGGGTGGGGAGGATAGAAAATTAAAACAAAAAGGATAATGCGAATTTTTCTGAAGAATTTAATTTTATTCCAGTGAATATTATTTCATCAAAATTAGAATTTAAAATCAGTGTCGTGAGTTTTTAATTATTTCTCGATTTGCTCGTTGAAACATTTCAGAATTCAATTGTATTTATTTTTTATTCTTTTTGTTATCCCATTAGAAATTTACTTAAATTCTTATCCTTATCTGTCTTTTAATCTTTGCCAATTTATTTTAACTGCCGTAGATTATTTAAAAAAAAAAATAAGAAAAGAAAAGCAAGTTTTGCTGTTTATTGCAGCCATAAAAAAATTTGTAATATCCATCATAAAAATTATGAATGGATTTGAAATTTTTTAAGATTTTACCAAAACTAGGGATTATTTTGAAGAAATTAATAATTCTTTAAGAGCTTTGTATGTCTAAAAAAATCCTGACATACTAAATTTCTTAAAACCAGTGGCTTACTTTTTGTGCGAAATAGTTGTACTTTGTGAATTTTATGTCATTAATATTTTCAAAATTGTCATAGAATTTAGATCGCCTTATATATTTTCTACAGTTATTTGCAAATTAAACGAATATATATATTTTTTTATTCCATCTATTTTTGAATTTCATATGTAAGCATCGCAATGCGTTGAAAATTATTGGATTATTGTATAAAAAAAAATTACACAAATTTATTTTTAAAAAAATCTAGAAATTTTTTATTTGCTTTATTCTTGATGAGATAATCTATTACTTTTTATATAACATTAATTAATTATAAAATTAATAACGAAGTTCCGAAAATAAATTTGTTTAAAAATAATTTTTCCTTAAAAAAATGTACTTTTAAAATGGGGGAAAACTTAAAAATTCACATATTCTGCATTCACAAGATTTTTATTTTTGTTTTCCTAACTTTACATTTGAAAATTTTATGTAAAGATAATTTTTAAAAAGAAAATTTCTTTACATTAATTCCAAAAAAAATTTTTCGTTTTAATTTAAAGTAAATCATTTTATCTCCTGTGAATAAAATGACAGTTTTGTTTTTGCTTAAATCGCTATCGTTATTGAGATACACAAAAAATTTAAGTATTGCGTTACGAATAATAAATACGCTGATATAAATTAAAAACAATGTTTTTAAATAAATTACCAGGGAGTTCAGAGATCAATAAAACTTCCAGAAGCTTTATTATATTTTAAATGAAGAATTGATAAATAAAATACCGTATCGACCGAATTCAATTTCATATTACTTTCAAAATTGCGAATTATTCTTCAAATTATTTGCTGAAATCTTGTATTATTTTTCGTTTTCATATTAATTAATTCAGCTTAAATTTGATGAAAATCAATGAATGAGATAAGAAACAGTGACGTAATCTAGTCTGAGGAATCCGGAAGCCGAACAAAATTTCATCAGTTTGTATTTTGCTAAGAAAACGGAACTGGTTCCTTTCGGGAAGAAAGAGAAAGTATGAGCTATTTATAGAAAAAAATATTTATGTTAGTAAAAAAGTTGAGTTTTGAAAAACACATTAACTTTTTTTAACATACAATCACACTTAGAAAGTTTGTAATTTCTAAAATGATTCAAAACGCCTTGCACACATTTTTGAATTGTTTTTTTTAAATTTTATTTTTAAAAGACAAATACCGTATTTATTCGAATCTAAGCCCTCATCGATATTAAGCCCCGACCCCAAATTCTCCTGTGAAAAAAAAAAGCTAAAAGATTTATCTACATCTAATTCTTACCCGAAGTTTAAAAAAAAATTAAAATGAGAACTAATAAGAAGTGAATAATAAATTTATTTTGCCAATATTAAAAACTTGTACCTACATCCATGAACATGTAATTGGTCTAACCATCAGTATCATATTCAATTTTCCCCATCCAATGAATTTTTCCGCCTTCGATTCTAAGCACAGCGCCTGTGTTTTCCGTTACATATAAATGTTGGAGAAAAAAGTGCGACTTTTATTCGAATAAACACAGTATATTTTTGAGTATTATTTACTAGTTAGGATTTTTATGCATACAAGGTCTCATGAAATTTTTTAAGATCAATGCAATATTAATAATTCAAAATAATAAGGTTTTTTAAAAATTTTATATGTAATTATGAGCATTTTTTAAAAAATAATTGCAAATTTAAATTTGTGATCATCATGTTTCCTCAAGATAAAGTTTTGACTACACCCCTGATCTCTATTATAAACTAACTTTTTTTCATGTCAAACTTTTATTAAGGAAAAATTTAAAATACTTGTAAATATTTAATATTACAATCCTGTTATATTGTGTACGAGGATTATCTAAGATTCTTTCAAGAACTTGTATATAAAATATTCATAACAATGGGTCACATATTAATACTAACTTATGCAATTCCAGTGATATTTAACGCAATCAATATATGCAATTCTATTCTATACATAGAAACATTTTAAACTTAAAAGCTTACAAAACAGTCAAAGATTTTATTGACTCGCATTTTTATTACTACTAAATAATAGGAAGCGAACCATCCGACTCTCAACCTGGAAGTGAACCATAAAACCTTCCACGTGATAAACAAGAAAATAGCGGAACTTTCCGACCTATAAAAAGAGTGCGAAAAGTATGAAAAATTGCCAAATATCGTCTCGCTACGCGCGACGAGCGTTTATTTGCGTTACTAAACAGGTGCTTTTTACGACCTTTTCGCAGAAAAGACCAGCTGGGGAAGAGGTGAAATGATGGTTTTAAGAATGTATAAGGCGTGAATGGATTGTTTTCGTGCATAGAGTCGTAAATTTCATTAAGGATAATTTTGCAGGTGTTTTATAATAACAATTTTGTTCGCAAAGCATCGCTCCACACACACATATATATATACAATTAATTTCCTTTGTTTAGTTCTTTTCAGTGGAGTAAGTAGACAATTTATGATTCTCTGGGAATATGATTTTCGATCTATTATAAATTATTTTTTATACTTCTAAGTTTGTTACATTATTTCTAACAGTATTCTCTCTTCTGAATTTTATTTAAGCTGGGTAACATTGGCAAATAAAAGTGGAGAATGGCGCCTTAAAACATTATTTGATTCTTCAATGTTAGCGCTAATGTATGTTACTGCAGCTGTTACTTTATCCTGTATTGTCTTATTGTTCACTAATTTAATGTTCACTGTAAGGTTATATAAGAATTTTTTTAGATAATTCCCTTTAATTCCATCTAAAAATCTTTTTAATTTGTAATGGTCCTTACTTACCCTTCAGGACTCTCACATAAATAATTAATTATTAGCTGCCTAACGGGAATAATCGTAGCTGTAACTCTTTAAAATTGACAGTTCTGCTTTTTTAAAGAAAGCTTACGTAAGTTTCCATTGTACGATATTTTCCCTCCGATAGCAAGCTTCGTTCACGAAAAGCACGAAGATTTCAAGACTTCTGTTTGCCGCTTCCCATAAAATCCTGAGACTTCCCAAAAAATTGGCCCCCCACGGCTTTCTTTGTAATGTCTCTACGTTAAGTGTTGTCCAGTTTTTTTAATAGGCGTGTGTGATTGTAATTTTTAATGTTGAATGCTTCTTAAGAAAATGTTTCCTTATACTAAGCGATTCTGCCTCACTACAACAATCGTGACAACCACAACTTTGCTGATGGAAATAATACATAAGTATATAAAACATACAACTCGCCAACTACTATATATACACACGAGCACACAATGTGCCAAAATTCATGGGATACCAATATAAAGCTCTTCAGATAGACAGCTCATTGTCAGATACTTCATTTGTACTCAACCGATTCAACTGAACAGTTTTATGATGATAGTAAGACTACACAACGGAAATGCACAGGGTTAGACCGCAGAATGCTAGTTTGAAATAGACTTTTGGGGAAATATGTTACAGAAATTGATAGGGAGATAAACATTCCTCTATTCGTAGAATCAAGATTGTACCAAAAATGTATAATTTCAGGAAGTAGCCGACAGCGTTTATTTAATAATCAAAATCAGTGATGAAGGTACAAAGTAGCTGATGTTACCAGAAAAGCAAAATTTCATCAAATAACAGCAACGTTCTACATGGGGGACACGACAAACATATCCAGGAGGAGGGTCCAGCAAGTATCGTATTGATGAGATATGGCATCAAAAGACATACTCGAGTGCTTCGATTGAAACGACTCTGCTGTTATTCGTGAACATATTAGTTGAACCTCAGATGACTGGAAAAACATTATTTAGTCAGATGGATTACAATTTCAGATGGTAAGAAATAATATTAGGCTACGACTGTGGCGCAAATTTTAAGAGACCATGAATCTAAGCTGTCAACAAGACTCCAAGCAAACTGATGGTGGCTCCATAATGATGGGGGCAGGTTTTGCATAGCATGGACTGTTTCCTCTGGTTTGACTGAACCAAACATTGACTAGAAATGGTCACATTCAGACATCTATCCTGTCCAACTTATATAAGACATAATCAAAAGTCAAATCTTGCGCAAAATCCCCGCACCAGGAACCTTTTTGTGATGCTATTTAAAAAAGCTATGAAGGTAGAATGGCTGAATATTTCTTAACTGAACTTTCCGATGACTTTTTGAATCAATGCCTTGTCGAGTTGTTGCACTTCGCCAGACAAAGGAGGTTTTAAGCAAATGTAGGAGGCCCTCATGATTTGGTACTTCAGTGCGTGCTGATGCACGCAAGCACACTCACACACATGCTCGCTCGTGTATGTGTTTGTATAAGTTATAGTCATTTATTTATTTTATGTTTACTACATTTAATGTATACCATTTTTTGCACAAAATGAAAAAAATAAATAAATGTGGGGAAACTTAAAAAAAAAAACTGAAAATATAATAATAAAAGAGATTTTTTTAAATTAAAGTATATGATTATTTATATACAAGTCAAAAAATGTGCATTCTCTGTAATATCAATATAATTTGGATAAAAGAAGAATATTAAAGTACGACGTTGAATAGAAGTTTGAATTTATGTAATTAGATTACATAGTTTATGAGTAAATGTAACACTAAAAATATATTATATCATGCTTATTTATACTGAATAAGACAATTTTTCAATAATGAACAACAATGTCTTAAATTAATTTAAAATTAATTATTAATTGAACTAAGAAGTATTTTTAAATAACTGAGCTTTCATACCTTGACATAGTTACAACTAATTCGTCATTCACGTGTTCTTCATTTTTATTTAGTAATTAAATTGTAAGTTAAGCGTCAATTTTTCAAAACACTTACACCATCGTTGTGTAATACATCGACTAATCATCATCTAGAGATTAGTTCTTATACCAATAAAAATCTCTTCAAATAATGGATAATTACTATGATTGTCCCCAGAAGTAATCAAGTCAGATCGTAAATATTGAAAGCAAATTGAAACAATTAAAATGTTCTTAAAAACAACCGACTCAATGTGAAAAATAAAATATCTTTTAAATCATAGTCACGTCATCTTGTTGAAGCGAATTACCATGACGAATAACAATTTACTCGTGTTATCAAAGAAGTCGTAAAAGATTTGGAATCCGAAATGGAATAAGAAATTATTTTCTGCCTTGTCACTTGTGTTTAAAAAGCGTTTAAACGTTTTATGTAAGTACGGGACGCTTTAAAATATTTTGTCTAATTAATTTAAATATTTCTTAATTTCGAAAACAAATATTTTGCTTAGCTAAATTCAAATGAAAGGTTCCTAAAAAGTCATTAAAAATATTCATTGTTATGTATTGAAATGAAAATGCAATTATACAAGACTTTAGGATACTTTTTGCGTGAGACACTTAAAAATTACTTATTCCTTATGATCACAATAACATCGTAAGCACATTTGTATAATTTTATACAGAGCTTAAAATCTGTTTATAATTTGTTTTAATCAGTAATTTTTTTAAAAAAAATTTTAATAGATAAATATAACATTAGAGACTAATAAATAAATTATGAAAAAAATTATATATATTTTTCGAATTTTGGTTTAGCTGTTCTTTATTTATATTTCTGAAGATTTTGTGTATATTTTAATTTAGGAGACTGTTTTTTTTGCTTCTTTCAATAGTTTAAATTATTTTAATCAAAAACAAAGAAAAAATATAAGGAAATTAATTTTATTAATTATGTTAGAATAACACATTAATTTTTTATTCAAATATGTAATAGAGCTTTATAATTTTTTTCAGCCAATTTTAGCATTTTGATTTCCTTGAATACACATAAATTTATTTCATATTTTTGGCTAAAATTTGATCAATAAAATAATAACTAATATCCATCCACTTTTACCGTATCATTATTAATATACCTTATTTATTCGAATCTAAGCCGCGCTTTTTTCCCCAATGTTAGAGCTATTGAAAATCGGTTGTGATTTAGAATCGAAGGCGGAAAAATTTGTGGGTTGGAGGAAGTTGAACATTAAACTGTGACGGTTAAAGCAATTACATGCCGATATATGTATTTAGAAGTTTTTAATACTGGTAAAATAAATAAATTATTCCCTGCTTATTAGTTCTCATTTTTTTTTTAATTTCGTAAATATCAGATATCAATAAATCATTTTACAATACTTGTTTTTATTTTATTTTTTCTCAAAAACGTGTTGAGACTTTGAGATGCGGCTCAGAATTGATGGCTCCTTAGATTCGAATAAATACTGTATTTGTGACTTATGTCAAAATAAATTTTAATATCCAAATTTCTGTTTATCTTCTTACCTATTTTATTAATAAATACACTGTCAATAATTTATGCATGATGATTTTTAAATAAAAATTTTTATACCTAATTCTTAGTTGAAATTTTCAAAGAATTAGCTCTGGTACATACTTTTTAAGAAGTGATCGTTAATATTTAAAGCAAAGTTTCATTTCATTCTCTCATTTTACAAAAAGTGTTTTAGAATTTAGATGTTCTAAATATACAGTCCAAAATAAATCCTGATTCATTAAAATTATTAAATTTCAATTCCGACTGATTTTAGTTAATATTTACGAAAAATAATGTAATCCTATGAATATTTGTTCCACAAATAACACGTTTGTCTACTTGTATCATTTGAATTTCAGATTTGCAGATCGAATTTATTCAAGGGTTTTCTTTACAATTTGTTAATTTCTCACCCGTTCTAGAATAGTTTATACAAAATCTTATTTTACATACCAGACAAAACTGATTGATTGACTGAATTCAGTCACGTGTTTTTCGAACTTATTTTTATCAATACATCTTAAAATCTTGCTTTTTTACATCTTCTATATGTAATTACATACCCTCTAAGTATTTTTGAAAGCATTCACTCTTGCACAACAAGCAGTAATCACTTTAATTCACGTGTTCTAAAGCCCCAACCAATCTTCCAACTTGACAGACATCTACAGTTTAGGAGGCGAAATACCTCTAAACTGATTCAGTAACTGTCAACCACATTCTTATCTCGAAACCCGATTCGAATTTTAAAATCCGCGCCCCATCATCGACTCTAAAACCTTGGGTGGTCGCTGCTGAGTATTAATATAAGGGCACAAAAGAGATGGAAAAAATGTATAAGAAAAAGGATGAAAAAATAAATTTCTTTCTGCAACTTTTCGACTTTCCCTCCGACTCCCGGATGCAAAGGGGTGGAGCCACAGGTAAGTCGGACCTCTTCGTGAGGCGGATCTTCTTCAAAAAAGGTTGGGCAGACGATAGAACACTTTTTTTTTTATTTATTATTATTAGTTTCTTTACAGAGGTGACTCGTTCTAAGACATACCAGATTTCGCGCGAGCAAAGAGTGTAAAAAAACAAACAAAGAATTTTAAGAAAGGAAATAAAATTTTACATTTTTTTTATGAATGTTGAATTTTATTTATATCAAAGATAGGAAAGATATAAAATAAATAGTTACAATATGTGTTTAAAAAATTTGTTTTCGATTATTTGTGGAATTTTTCTCCTACAAAACGATAAGATAAATAGCCTCTTAAATCACAGGAATAACAAAAGAAAAAAATACGGGAAAATTCTAAATAACTTTGGTTATTTCAAAAGTTTCATCAACATTTTGTTTTCTATTTGATTTAAAGTGCTTTTAAATACATGATTATATGTCATTTTCACTGTTTTATCTATAGTATGCGATGATATACTAAACTATGTATCTGCAATACTTGTGGAATTTTTATACAGTTTATTCGAAATATATAATTTTGACTTATATTTATATTTTTTAATAAAATAATTGTTTAGAAATGCTGTTGACAGTAAGAGGATTTAGTTGGAATTCTCTTGTTTATTTATTTTTTTGTGGAAATTTGAAATCAATTGAAAATGAATATTATACACTTCAAAAGACTTTTCCTTTGAGAAAGATGACATATAATTTGCGTGCTGAATTCGTCTGCAATGCTTAATGATACTATAAATCTAATCTAATTGTAGAAGATAATCTTTGTCCCTGGAAATTATTTGTAAACAAAAACAAAATTACCTTAAACGAAATTATGTGTTATTTAGAAAAGCTTTTAGAGTTATATTAATACAGTATTGGAGAAACTATTGCAAAACAAATAACTGTGGGTTAAAAAAATAAAATTAGCTAATTTGATGGAAAAACAAAAATATATTTTTTCTATTGTTTTAATTTTCATTTTTTTATTTGTCAACAGAAATATTCAATCTTGGAATTGGAATTAGATATAATGATCAGTACAGATGTGAATTTAGAAGAAGAAAAACTAAAACTTTTATATTTACTTTCTCTTTCACAAGAGTTAATTTTTATTCCATCAAAAATTAAATATATCTTACCTGGTTCGATACACATTTGAAATTTCCTCTGTAATAACAAACGATAACAGCTATATTACGTACGTAAAGATGTTTTTTTTTTAAAGTATACAATTATTTTTATACTAAATCAAATCCAAAGATGTGTTTTGTTATATTTATGTTAAAACTGCCATCTATCTGATAC
Organism: Trichonephila clavata; assembly: GCA_019973975.1. Classification (NCBI taxonomy): domain Eukaryota; kingdom Metazoa; phylum Arthropoda; class Arachnida; order Araneae; family Nephilidae; genus Trichonephila; species Trichonephila clavata. The sequence goes on along the minus strand of BMAO01019193.1, from coordinate 176,768 downwards.
ATTTACTTGAATTATTTAAAATATAAACGAGTTTTCTCTACACCACAGCAGCTGTTCTTTGTTAATATGTGGATTTCAACAAAATGCTCCCATGTGAGTAAATATACAATTACGTATGCAAATATCCGCCTTTATACTACTAACATTTCCAGACTTGACATTTAACGTTATAATGCATTTTGTTTTGTCTAGGGTAGTCCTCTATCCGTTTACAAAGCATAGGACAGTTTTCTTATTCCAAACAAGATTTACTTCCTCATCATCCCACACAAATTTTGTATTCTAATTAACGATTAAAGGTTCGAGAATGATATAATGAATCAATAACTCAATGATGATTTCTTATTCAATTGATGCTTAATTAATTGGTTTCATTAAAAAAAAATTCGCGTTTTTCATTTTTGATAGATATTGAAAAATAAAACAAAGTATCTAAAATTAAATAGCGTATATTTTGTAGTCTTTTATTGAATATCGAAAGTTTTAATTCAAAAGAAAACTCTGCTAGAACATAAGAAATTCGATGAAATAATTTGAAAATAAAAAGAACGTGGAAACTGCAAATATATAATCATAAACCATTAAAAAAATAAGAAACTTTTATGATGATAAAAACAAAATAAGTATTTATTATTGTTATAAGTCAAATTGATTAGTTGTGGATAATTTATAGTTTAAGGATAATTTTTGATGTATATAATATTGGCTAACGTAAATTTTACTCATTTTACAAAATACAAAAATTTATATTTAAATCATTGTAATTTAAAATAGATTGCGAAAATCACAGAATGTTAGGAAGATTCAAACTCGATAATTCCCCAAAAAGCGTTTTCAGAATACGATGATTATGTTACAATCATTAATTAGAATAAAAATAATTTTTGTAAACATAGTAAGCAAAAATTTGGTAAAAAGATCACAATGATTTCTTCTGTGAACCTTTGATTTCATTTGGTTTTTAGCACATTTTTATGTTACTTTCAAACCAATAAAAATATTTGTTTTATTAAAATGTAAAATGCATATAAACATTTTCCCTTCACGAGCAACTCCTAATATTCAATCAAAAATTATTTGAAATTAATTCTCTTTGAAATGTTCTTTAAGAAAGGTATAAAAAATCAGAAATATTACATTCATTAAAAAAAAGCAACGAGTTTTTTCACTCAAATTCCTGAAGCATTTTGGGTGTTTCAATTTTCAGCTGAGTCTGTAAATTTATAAATTTCTTTTTAAAGTATATGATTTAAGTATTTCCCAAATAAAAAGAGTTTATTAATGAATGAGTATTTATTAACGTCGCACTGTAAGGCAGCACGAGGGCTATTGGCGGCGGATCTCGTAATTGTGAACATCGGTCAAGTGAGAAGGACGACATCGGAGAAAATTCTAAATAGCGATCCCTGTGTTCCAAAGCAGCCATAACAGAAAATTAAATCCGAAGATTTAGTCTGAGCAATTTCAATAAGAAGTTAAATGAAAATATGTACCGTAATATAAAATGTATACTTATCTTAAAAACATTTTTGTGTAATTAATATTTTCGGCGCCGGTTTACCCATTGGGCGCCCAGAAGAGCCCGGATAAGCCGGACTTAAACAGATTTTCTGGTTATAAATTTCGATCCTCCAGTGCCAAGGGGGAGGGGGGAGGGAGGGCTGTAGATCTTCTGCGCTCAGGGCCTGAAATGAGCTTAAATCGACACAGAATATACATATTAAAAACCTAACCATCATGTAATAACCCTGCTCACGCAGTGGTCATTGCTGTTTGGGGGTTCGAGAAATGATCAGGCATAATCAGTACAAATTCTATTTTATTGTCTTCTTACTTTAATTTCCAATCCAGAGTAGGAAATGCACACCACGACTAAGTATAGGAGCAATTACGTGGTAAAAATAATACCTAATATTTGAGTATATATACTTTAATACTCTTGGAACACTTTAGATGTCTACGGTCTAATTTACCGTAATTCCGTTCTTAGTTGTTCGACCTCCGGTCGTTATAATTAAGCTCTATCTTATTGACTAAATCATCAATTAGAAATCTTTGATCATTCAACAATTACTCGTCGACTAACTCTCTACTATCTCCACTAACTAACTTCGCGTATCTAAAAGTCAATGCTTAAATAGAACCCTTCATTTGAATAACTCATATCTTTTTCGGGAGAAAGTTTTTAATAGAACAACAGTTAAAAAGAAATAAATTTACCCCAAGAGGATTAGAGACAGGTTCGCGGACAAAAAAGTTACAATCATTCAAAATGTACCTTAGGGTGAGTAAGCGTAAAAAAAATCTTTGTTCAGTTTCAAAAATATAAAAGAAATAAAGAGAGATTTCTTCTGAATTAGATCAGTACAATACATTTATTGCCTGTTTCTATGCAAATTTTTACCTTCATTTACCACAACTAATAATACCCGCCTATAATCCCCACCGCAATCCTCAGCACCACCTACTATTTTCACCACAACCAGCAATAGTTAAACCTTATTTCATCTTTTTACCACAGAGCAACAATGAATTGTCTTTTATACATGGATATTACATTAACTAATAACCGTGGTTTCGTTGGATATATTCATCTTCTTGTTGGAATTCCCTGTCCTCCTTCTCTATCATCTTTAACCAATCATAATTCCTAAAAATCTAAGAAAGTTATATTGCTGACATAATTCTTGAGTGTTGCCAGATTTCTTGAACCTCTTTGAGCCAACCATCTATTATTTTTTTGTTTTCCCGCTAACATCCAATTGGATAAGTACAAATAAAGAATTAAAGTAAAAAGAAAAAGAAGCAAACAATATTTAGTCTTTTTCAGCGAAATTAAGAGCTTAAGCCCCCCCCCTTTTCGATGCATACGTAAGAACTTATAATATTAGGTAAGAATGTTCTCGAGTTTTAATATTTGAGGTATCACATTATTCTACCCTTTTTACTAAAATATTGTCATACATTCCCTTGTTTCCCATATCAATAATTCGATCAAAAATTTCCTATTTATTAAGTTTTCTGCAAATTTTTTTTTTAAAACAATTTGTAAAATTTTTATTTGTATTGATGCTTTATTCTTATTTTTATACTTATTTTTCGAGTACAATTCATTATTTGTGGTTCTTTTTTGCTAGTATGAAATACCGCCGATAATAAAGATAAAACTATCATACAAAATTAATATAAACTGAAAAATTATAGTTCACAATTTGCATATTTTTGCGTTTAATGTGCAATAAGAACGATTTATGCAGAAATTCTAATCTCGTTCAGTACATTTTCCTGTTTTAAATTTTTTTAAAGTATTATTTTTTTCAAACAAGAAAATTTATCTTTATTCTCTAATACATTTTCTTTACTTAGCCAACAGATATCTAAAAAGTTTTAATATGTTTTTGAAATAGTGCTTTTACAGCTGACAGCATTTTTTTACGATCCGTGAATTAAATATATAAACTGCTAAAAATAGAATTAATATTGATTTTCAAAAATAAGTGTAGGCAAACATAAAATTTTACGAATAAAATAATTATTTAAAACATTAGTCACCGTTAGTTTTTTTTATAAACAATTATTAATTCAATTAATAAATAACACAATAACACAAATTCTGAATACTCCCTCCCCCTAAAAATAAGAGGCTGGTTATAATTAGAAACATTCAGGAGAATTCAATATAAAATAGGTGGAACGTATTTAAAAAGGAATAGAATTTGAAATTAATACAAATCGTTTGTTCTTTTTGTAAAAGTACGTTTAAAAGAATTCTATTTAATAAACTAGGAATATATTACACATCTTTTATTTATAAACTTTTAAATAAATATTCATTACTAATACTTTCGATACAGTTTTCCCCTTCAGAAGAATTATAAATGATATACTTTTTAAATGAATTAAAAAGGTTTTTTTTTTAATGAAAAAGTTCTTGAACTACAATAAAATTATAACCTAAAAATGGTTTTCTCTCTGCAGACTTTTTTAAAAATAAGATAATTTCTTAATATTTGGATATATTTACTTTAAATAAAAAAAAGTATGACACCGTTTAAATATACCTTCCTTCCTGAAGTTTTTTTTTATATTTAAAAAGAAAATCTTAAGAAATATTTCTTTAATGACTTTGCATACATATACATTCTTTTATTTTACCCCCAAAATAATCCCCTGCCAAATTATATATACCAAACTGATATCATGATTATATTTATTATATGTATGTGTATGAGTTAAATACATTTAAATTATGTTATTATGTTTGATAACTTGAATTATATGTTAAAAGTCAATTTGAATTATTTAACAACGTTCATGCAATATAATACAAGGTGGCTCTTTTTAGTTTTTTAAAATTCTTAAATATATAATTCAAGTTCAGTTTTATCTGCTTACTATTTAAGCTAATCATTTTTTTTTTCAAACATATAAATGAACTTACTATTTTCCTCTATTATAGTCTGTGTAAAGACGTCATAAGATTTGAAATGCTATGTCGCTGTTGTAATATCTCATTTCAGCGTATTTCATCATGATGGGAATAAAAAAGTACTATACATGTTATTAGTATAATTATAAATTTTTTGTTGAAAAAGAGAAAGATAAAATTTTAAAAAATATTTTAACAGCACAAAAATGAACACGTGATAAAAGAAATGCTACCGTTTTAAAAGACAACGGTACTAAAAAAATATTTACGATGCAAATTTTTTACTTTTTTTTATATATAATCTTAATTATAAAACTAGTTTTTACATAAAATAATAAGTGCTTAGATCGCAAGAAACATGCATATTTTAATTAAATATTTACAATAATTTGACCGAAATGTGTTAAATTTAATGATTAAATTAATTTACAAGCTGATGTAAAGTTAATTTGTTTATGAAACGGAGGCATTAATTTTTGTTGTCTTACAATATACCTTTATACACACAAACGAAAAAAGTTAATGAGTAATGATGAAGAAATGCTTTATGAAGACAATTTTTAGGCTCAAAAAATGAGCGATTTTTACGCTTTTCATGCGATTATATTTAGTAGACCTTAAGAAAATTATTTTTATCTTCCTGAACTCTAAGATAATACTTTCCAAGTTGACTGGATCAAACAAGACATAGATTTGGAAGTGATACTTTTCAAATTAAACGACATAAAATATAAACCACACTTTTGTAGATTGATTATTAAATACAGAGATTATTTCCAAAGCACGAACAACCATTAAAATCTCTCTGATAATTGTGGAGGTATTATTTTAAAATATAAGCACACCCGAATACTTAGGAATAACAAGAAAAAAATTTTATAACGGATTTTAACTAAAATGCCTCAAATTGCAAAATAAAACTGCATATTCTTTTCTAATAATTAAAAATAGAAGTTAACAACAACAATCAACAATAAACAAATATATTTCTTCCATTTAAAAAGGTATCTTCTAGTAATGTCATTATCACGGTATTATTAGTTGCCTTATAAGCAAACACAATAAATTTGTTATAAAGAAAGCAAAAAAAAATTGTCTTTTTACTGGCTTTTGTTTATTATTAAAAATAAAAGCCACACAGTTGGTCTAGTTTATTATTAATCAAATATTTTGAAAAAAAATCATACACTTTTAGTGGGATGTATTAACTACACATAGTTCTGGAAAGAACAATAGAGCAGCATAATCTGCAGTAAAGATAATACAGTAATATAAATAGACAATAATCTGAGTTAAATACTACAGATTAGATCTCCTTCATGCATAGGACAACACATATTTTGTTGAGAATGATACGCACATTACTTACCACCAAAGCCCAGTAACATGAAGCATATAGATCATACAAAGCAAGACGCAGAGCATACGCCGGCAATCCATGGGGAGTACTCGGCACTCGAGTAATAGGTTGTCGCAGGCTCATCTTCGAAGGTGGAAAAGGAGGTAGGAGCGCCGCTCAGAGGGGTCGTCTTGGTGTTGAATATGTCAAGGCTTAGGTCACTTTTACGAGTGGTGCTTCGGATCATTTAACGCGGATTACTCAAGCTTGAAAATTTTTTTTATCTTCAATGCGTGTGATTTTTTTCTTCTCGTCAATAAAAAAAAATAAAGGTGCATTCAACCGTTTGAAAACAATATAGCATCAGTCAATTGAGTAAATGGAATGGTTTTCAGAGAAATATAACGGGATTTTACATTTACATTTTTTTTCTTTCCCATAGTGAGTTTTAAGTCTTTCTTTTACAAGGTACGATGAGTTTGTTTACAATTTTTTTTTGTAAGTCATAGAATTTATATATATATATATATATATATGTTACCGCGTTAAAGTGTATAATTCTGTCATTTCATAGAATAACTAGGTATTTCGTAAAATGACTAGACTAGTCAGTTAAAGTATAAAATAAATGAAAAATTTCATACTTTACCAGCTATTCTTTGAAATAACTAATGATAGACCATCAGTAGCCACACAAAAACTTTTCAAGGTGGGGGGTCCATGGTCGAAAGTCCCCCAACTTGTATCATACCTCTAGACAACACCAATTGATTCTTCAGATTTTGTCAACAAAAAACAGTGAAGAATAGATGATTGAATTAATTCTTTGCATTAATTAATAAAATAAATTGTTAATTACAACAAGTAATTCATTACAGTTTACGTTATATATATGTAGGATTATCATCAATCGAAAAAAACTCAAGGGCTTTGGGGAGGGGGGTTCTGTACCCGTAGGACACCCCTTGTGTGCTCCACTGTAGACCATTAAAATTGAAAAATAAGCAGTTTCAAAGTTATTTTATAAATTAATTGATCATAAATAGCTAAAATCTCTCGAAAAATACATTTGATCCCTATTGAGGATGATTAATTGATAAATAATAAGAAAAAACAGATGATGTAATAGCTCATATTGCTAACATTAAACTGAAAGGAAAAAAAGTTTTATTTTTTAATCTTATCAAATATTTATTTTTATGTATTATCAAAAAATACATGCTGGGAAGAAAAGATGTTGCTTCATAAAAACATTGTGTAAACTTTTTTTAAAAAAATGTAAAAGAATATTAATTTAAATTTGATAAAATACCTTTATTTTAGTTTTCATTATTTATTAGAGTAAGGATTGCTGTGATGACACTTTAAATTGTATTGCATATTATTTTTGAATCAATCACACTTTCTATTATTACACATTTTTTTACACGAGTATTTTTTAAATCCTTGTCCAGTGCCGCAAATTTGAGGTGTTGCAACACATCGAAGCTTTGTGTCAATAATATTCGGAACTTCCTCATTGGACACAAGTTATTGCAAAGCATCTATAAGCGGTTAAAAACTAACTAAAGACAGCCAGAACTTTCAAGTGCCGCGTTTCATACTTTAGCTCTCAAGTAATCATTATTCTATAGAATACCTAGTTAAATCGAAGAATTCAAAACTTTATGTACTTTAACTTATTTGTCTAGTTATTTCAAGAAATGCCTAGTCATTCTATGAAAAAACGGATTTCACACTTTAACGATAACACATATGTATATGTATGTGTGTCTGTGTGAGGTACACATACTTTTGTTTTTCTGTGGATAAATTTCAGCAAGTAAATGTTTTGTTCCTCCCTCCTTTTAGAAACTGTATTGTGTTTGGGATATTTCAATTACTTCGGGATTTTTTTTCTTTAATTACTAATTGCTTATTTGTTGAAGTCGCATTTTGAAGCTACATGTTGGGTATTGGTGGTGAAGCTCGTAATTCTGAGCCTCGGTAACATAATAAAAACGAAATATCAGATTATATACTACTCTCCAAAATCCACTCCATACCAATGACAAGACTGTGAACTTCGACAGATTTAACTTGCATCAGCTCTTCTAGATGGCGGCTATTCAATGACATCAAGACTAGAACTCGATAGAAATAGTGCCAACCACGAGTTCATGAAAACTTCTTTCCTTAAAAAGTTTGCTTTTCTTTGAAAAGTAAGTAGATAATGCTTCTATAGATGAAGTATCACATCATAATTTACGTTTCTTTCCTTCTTTCTTTCTCTCTTTTTTTTTTTTTTTTTGAGTTTGTCGATTAAGGATTAATTTAATTTCATGAAATCTTAATATGTTTCGAGAGTTTTCATAATAAATAACGTGTTGCAAAAGGAGATAGATCATGAAAAAAGCATTTTTGAAAATGAGGGTTTTTTAGCCAAATAAATATTTTTCCAATTTTCTATGAAAAGCGAAAATTTAAAAATCAATGAAAATTTTGTTTACTTGCACTAAGTAATTCCATTAGAGATTTAAGATAACCAATTCTTATATTCTGAAATTCAGTTTTAAATTAAAACTTTTTATAAGACATAGTTTTGCGTGTCTGATGCAATTAAGTTCATAATTATTGTAAAAATTACTTTTCCTTTGAAAAGGTAATCTTAAATGGAAAAGCAGCTGAAAATATTTGTTTAATGTAATCTTAAGACTATTTAACATTTCTGATCACGTTTGAGTTGAATTCTGTCTTAATTCATATAATTTGTTTTTGACCTCACTTAACGTATTTTGTTTTTAACTTTATTTATTTTGACAGTAAAAACTTATATGAGATCATTTATTCTAAAATAAAGAGGGAATAAAGAAAAGCAAATTCTCCATATCAAGATTTGTGGCTTGTTGAATAAGACTCAAATGTCGTTAATCTGAGGGGACAGAAATTATTTAAAAGCATTCTTTGTTATTAGTCACCAAAGATGAAAGTTTTAATTTGAAACTTGAGCTGACCACTTACTTTTAATCATTACATGCGGATTGTGGGAATAAAATATAAGAAATGAATTAGAGCTATGAAAAACGACATTGATATACACGGAAGTTGGAAACATGTTCAAAAACACGTTAAAATTGTTAAAATAAATTTATATTTAGGAAAATAACGGTAATTGTGCTTAAAAATAGTAAGGATAATCTATTAAAAAATTTTACTGATACGTTTGAGAAAGCAAAAATTGTCGTAGGGAAAGAAAGAATATAATTTTTAGGTAATATATATATATGAAGTAATATTGTTCTTTCATTTAAAGTTTATTTGTTGTGCGATTATAAAAATAAGAAAGAACATTCTATCTTTTGCAGTAGCATCTATTATTCTAAGCAAAGAGTTTATGGTGGAATCAGGGCTCAAACAGGATTCATCAATCGCAATGGTTGACGAGTATTTTTATATCAATCTTCAGAAAACTCATGCTCGGATGTTCTTAATAAATGATGAATCTGTGGAACGTGGTGGTCAATGCAACACTCAACATCTAGAAAGCCAGGAAAGCACGCATTCGGTCATATATTGTCTTGTTGAAAAATAGCGTCATGGAGGCTTCGAAATATAACAGCGACTATCTAGTTACGACGTGACAAAAAAGTTATCTTGATGTTTGCGAATAAATACGGCTCTGTGCCCGTGTGAGATGACGAATACAAACTGGAAACTAGTTTGCCTTGATGTCTCTACAGAAGGATAAGTTTATTACGATTCTATTTATAGAATCGATATTCCTCCGAAAAGACGCCGTGACGCCACTCTGGTGTTTAAGATAGTTACTAAACGCAACACTGCCGGCAAACCTTTCTTTGTTACAACATCAGGTGGAGCTGTGATAATAATTGCCGAGCTGCAATCTTTGCATTGTACTTGTGGACAGTTATCTGCAAATATAGTTATCAAAACGCATTAACTTACTGGCTCAAGGTAGGTAAAGGGGCTACACTATTACGCAAAAACATGCAGTCAATGTGTCTCTGTTCTAGATTGTTAGTGACTGAAGACCACTGAGATCCAGTATAGATCCAGTTCTGTATGGATCTTTTGAACCTATTGATTTTTTCGTGATTGGCATGAGATCATGATTAGCGCAAGCAGAATTACATCGGAACGGGTAACTAGTCCAAGTAGGCAACCTTCCAGCTGCGATCAAAATTCAAAATGTGCTAGTTGTTGTTTTTCATTCTAACACGTGGCATACACCTGTATATTGTCTTCCGACATTTGTAACAACTTTTAAATCAGAAAGCTTCTGTATAATCTTCCCTTTTAAACCCACTGTGGAGGATGTTAAGTTTACCTGTGTCGTTTAAATGCTCCGAAATGGTAATGATTGCACTACCAAAAAGTTTGCTCCTTTCATATAAATTTAACGTTCATTGACTGTTGACGTAATAGAGTAGCAGAAAGTGGTCAGCACTGCAAGTTGTATGATTCAAGAAAGAGCTTTTGTTGAAGAACCTGGAAAAGGAATGCATGTTGAGGAGAACAACAGTTTTTTTAACATAAATATTCATCGAAGAACTTATTTTATTTTTACAATAATCAATTTATAATATGATGTATTTAATAGTAGCAATACCTTTGTTCTCACAAAATTTCATTCTAAAATTTTTCACAAATGTTTGTAAGATCACGAAAACAATTTTGTAATTACATCTTCCAAAATAAAGATACTCTTTAATATTTTAATGTAACGGTCAGGTTATCAGAGTCGTAAAAGTGTTTACAGCATTAGCAACTTTTCTCAATTTCAGTCTGTCCTTAAGACTACTTCCCACGTTTTAAATCACATATTTCAGATAAACACAACTATATTTAGGTAATTTACTAAGTTTTCTAAAACGTTAATAAAATGAACGCAAACTATCAGTTGTAAAAATAGGGGTTGTTGGAAAAACTTTCGAGGTCATACATGAAACATGACAGATATGTGTAATATTTATTCTTAATTGTCACTGAAAAAATTTCTATGACATTTACATCGACTATCAACTGTCAAGAAATACTAATTGCATAAGTAAAATATTTTTAAAAAATTCTGAATGATCGTAAATGTGTTTATTTTATGTTTCCTCTCTGAGAAAAATGGCGGTCTGATTTAGTTTTTAATTAGTGTAGCTCTACTGTCAGAGAATAAACTCTTTTAGATAACTGACTTATTCATAAATTAATTTATCAATGTTGCAAAAAGAACATCAAGAGGCCTCAGTCAAATACTGAGAACGACTCCTAAACTTGCACCTTACTCTCACGTAGCACCAAACTGTAGGAGAAAGGCAATGTAATTTACAACTGGTATAAGATGCTTAACTTGGGGTTCCGTTATCCTGACTTTGTAAATACGCTTATCGAGGACTTATAAAATTAAATGAACGTGAGACTTTATCAACTAAGTCAGCAATTATGAAGCCGTAGTGTGCGTGCTTTTATGAGTGCGCAAAAAGAAAAAAAACTTAAGGTTGTACGTGCTTTGAAAAAAAACCCAACAAAAATACTTGGTTTGAATAAGAATCCAGGAAAGATAGCATTTTCTATGTCCATTTTGCGATGAAAGGAGATAGATACTGTGAAACAGTTTTTTAAAGAAACGGTAAACAAAATAACAAATGTTTTTTTTAAACAAAAATTACATTCATTTATTGTAAACTTCGGTATTATTAAAAGAAGTATACTTATTAGTTTTTTTATCATGTAGTTATTTTTGTATTATTGAATTTTCTTCTAATGTAAACATGTTTTGACCAATCTAACATGTGCAGTAAAATATTTTCAAAAGGAAACAGTATTGAAAATTATCATTATTTTTAAACGATTTTTTATGTTTCCATAGTATATATCTGCAATTTCTACTATATTTTTAACAATTTATCCTACTTTGAAATAAAGAAAATTATCTTTGTGCCTCATTCATAATGATAAGAAAAACCTTGGAAAAAAATATTTCAACTAAAAAGGCTTAATAGGTTAATTATAGGGTCATACTTAATTTACTTCATTGACAAAAATCTGTATAAGATTTCGAAATAACTACTCCAAAGACTGATAAAAACTTTAAATATTTCTATTACTTAATGATTATATATTATATGTTTTTGATTTTTTCTCCATTGGAATTAAATATTTTCTAGTTTGCACCCGGCGTTGCTTTAGCTAAGTCACCTCTGATTATATCTCAATTTTTGGAGGCTCTCGAAATATGATTTTCCTCCAATTTCATTTAGGATTCTGATTTTGAACCTATATTATGGACCTATTGATTTGATTATAGCCTTGTTGTTCTTAGGAGACTTGCAACAACTTTAAGGAGCTAGAAATACCAACAGGGCTGTAATCGATTTAAAATCATGAATACAGAATACGCTGTGAGAGGAGTTTGAAAACAACTTAACTAGGCTATCCTCAACTTCGTACCAATAGATTATTATTAAATGAGAGCTTTAAAAAGCATAATTTCGGGGGTGAGTCAATAATTTTTTTAAGAAAAACGTAGCTAGAAAATAAAATATGTATAGCATATGGCATTCGGAATTTTCAAAAGTTAACAGATCAGTAGATTTCCGTTTGAAAAACTCGTCAAAATTCGCAACGAACATTTCCTTTTTGTTACATATATTAATATAATAATTTCTGTTTCTAGGCAAAACAGCAACATACAAAGAATATCAGATTTAAGAATAAAGGACTTCATGCACATAATATTTTGTAAAAATTAAACGTGATAACTTTAATTGTAAAATAGTCTGTTTTTCAAAATTTTTTGTTTCCATGCCATTTATTATCACGCTGTATATAATTCTTGATCTTGCATTTGCTTCTAAAATTGCTTTTCTACAAAAAGTTTCCAGCGAATGAAAATTATGTCAAAACCACCATAAGCATTCATTCTGCGAAATATAACATTAATTGTGCATGATCAATCTAATTTTAAGAAATTCTTTGCTAATAAAACTCTGCTATTGCAAAAAAATTGTAAGAGTTTGTCAAATTTAGTTGATTAGATACTAAAGAATAATCACTCTCAACACAACTGTTTGTGAAAATTGCAACATCCTGAAGGAATCGAGAAAATTAAAGAAAATTTTCAAAAATACATCTGGCAAATTAGAATATACAAATAATTAAAACTGCAAAATGATCTCGCAAGGATGTGCTGAGAATACTCTCTAAACTTCGAAGTGAACTTTGTGTACATACAACTGTAAATGAGCGTTAAACTATGTGAATCGCGTTTGAATGCTATAAATGATCGATTTGAAGTCAATATGTCTCGTTAAAAATGCAAAATTCCACTACACGCAACTAGCGAAAACTTTAGAAAGGGTTAACTAGAGATAAGTCATCTTGAGGGTGGAATTCATATCGTGAAAAACCTCGCGCGCATGGCTCATTCTCTGGAGAAGGCTTGAATAAACCTACCAATACATGGAAGATCCTCGTTTTTCTGGAATATAGATCCCAGAGTACGTTGCGAGAGGGATAATAACTTGGCTCTACATCGTTCTTTATGTAGCTGCAGTTATTTGGGATCCCCACAATTGGAAGTCGGGGGGAATCTCCTAAGACAGTGCAGTGGCTCTTAAACTGTAGTCCATGGACCCGCATCGCCTTTCTAGGGGGTCCGCGGAGTCTCTCATGCAGACCTATTTTTCAGACTCTGAAAGGCATCTTGAAAAATTGAAAGATGCCCCTCCTAGACCAAATTTCCTCAGTGAAAAAATTCTACAAGAACATGTATTTTTTTATTAAGAATATTAAGTCAGGGAGAGATGTTCCAAATCTTTGGGGTCTGCGATGTTCCACTGATACATAAAGGGGCGGCCGTGGTGATCGAAAGTTTAAGAACCACTGCCCTAAGATATCAATAGTATCCCATAAATGTCAGTTGTTTGTTCCGTATGACACTGAATATACCTCTCCAAAAGAAAGAGTTTCCTTCGGTACCATTTCTCTCGTAAACGTCCATTGGTATAGTCCAGATGATAGCGGGACTCATTTCAGAACACAACTTGTTTCTAGTTATGACGCCGTTAACTGTGTTGATGACTCTATTGTACTTAGAAGCAAATGATCCTTGCAGGTAGTTCATAGCATAGAAGACGTCAACGGTTGTGAGAGTAAACAATAATACACCTGTAGATGTGTTTTAATATGCCAATGCACGAGAGAACGCTGTACTGTGTATCGCTACCATATAGATGAGGTATTTGTCTACCATAGTGACATCATATTAAGTGGCTATGACACTTATGTCGTCGATCGATTTCGCCAAGCGAAAAGACATAGCCAATTCAAAAAACGTCGCCAAATGTCGTCATTGTTATTAAACTGTGCAAACGTGCGCAGGAACAGATTCCACTATTGGTTGTGTTCACGGCATTTGGAGATGTATTTTGATTTGACGAAATTAATCAAATACGTAAATATCGTTGCTCACTGCTGACGACTCAACTTGTTCGATTCTTCATGGTCTATTTTTTCACACAGATACATGACTGCTGTGGCATAATCACGTACGAGTGTTAATTTTGCGATGTGAAACTCCATTCTTTTGGAAGTCAATCATGAGCCGCATTAGAATTCCGTTAGTTACTCATAAGGCACTTTGAGTTTTCAGCTAAGTATATTGACTTCAATCATTACAGCAGTCAAATGATACATACATTTCAAAGTACCATTACAGTGCTTTCAATTCCCTCTCTTGGAAATTTAGAGGGCGTTTCTCAGTCCACACATACATGATCAAATTGTAATTTTAATCATTTCCTCTAATGCCCTCCTTCCTGTAATTTTCAATTCCCTCTAAGTTTCGTTTAATTTGCACGAGTACTTCCAGATATTGCGATTAGTAATTCATTGTAAATCTGTGAACTATTAAACGTTTTATACCTACTTCATATTTTACTCTCATAGTTTAAAAACAAACATATAATCAACAGTTGTAGTTACAGAGCAGCCCTTGCAGCAAAAAGTCAATTCGTATAAAAAACACTCTCAGTTTATGAGAATAATGATGCTAGTTAGGTTTCTAACATAATTTAGTTAGATTCTTCTGTAAAGCAAAAAAAAAAAAAAGAAAGAATCTTTTTATTTTTTTTATATTCTTTGAAAAATACTAAAGCTCATACTTTCCCCTGATATATTTTGTTTGGAAGGAAATTGATGAAGCGTAGCCCTAGAACGTTCCATGGAGTAACGAGGCATTTATGCCTGAATAGAAAAATAAATAAAAGGAAATGATGCATTTGGATGACTAAGGATCTTCATGAAGCTTAGACTTTTTTTTGGAGGTATCGAAAGTCATTACAAAGAACTTTGAGGTTGATTTGGTTTTTTGTTATATTTTTCTCTGCCTGTTATTTTATTTTCTAGAAATAAATATAGATATTAAAAAATATTTCTTAGATTTTTTTGGTACGACCTTTTAAATATCCTCGACCCTTTTCATATAAGATCTAATCTATTTTCGTTTTTTTACAATGTCTATAAACGCAGTTTGTAGAAAATGAAATAAATTATCATGATCCTTTTATTTCTGATTATCCTTTTATAATCTGAATCCTTTTATTTCGAGAACGTATGAGTAGTTAAAAATTAAAAGAATAAAAATAGGTAATCATTAATGAAAAAATTAAAAATTTATTAGATGAATAGGTAGGAAAAAAATATTAGTGGAATGTAGCTTCTGATTTTTTTAGAATTGTACAGCATATTACCGGAAGTATTCGAACACTATCAAAATTTTGCAAGGTGAAAGAAATGTTGGATTATTTGAAAGATGATCATATTTGTACATATATTAGTCTGACAAGTTATCAGTAAATGATCAGATGGATTGGAATTTGATCAGTTTTATGTCAGAAGTGATTCAGTTGAAAAAACACTGCAGTTTCTTAATGTCAGAATTGTAGTATTTATACTCATGTCCAAAATTAAGGTCACAAGCACGTTTTTCGTCATAATTTTAAAATTCCTCCATTAAAACTGATAGATTTTGTATTATATACTAGTATATTTAGAAGAACGGGTAGTACAATATCACAACTTTCAGTTTTAGAAAAAAATGTTGTTTAGCGTTAGTTTTAGCAGAACTACTGGATTGAGATCATTCACGCATATGGGAATTATGCCTCCAGTTTTGTGAATATTATATTAAAACAAACAAATTAGTCTATTTGTAATGAGAATGACTTCTCACTATTGTTTAGATGATTCCCTGGGATGGAGAGTCGTTGGTAGACATGAAGCTGGCCAGTCTCAAGCGAAGGTGGTCAGATGGTTATGGAATCAATTCTAAACAAGTGGTACTGTCACCAGGAAGGTCAGCCAAGGTAACCTAAGAGCATCGGCAACTACACAGTATCGCTGCTTGGCATTAAGTGCGCGACAACGTAGGCGGACAACGGTTCCTCTGCTTGCTCGTGACCTTACCGCTATATTTGGAAGAAAGCTTTCCAGACAAACAGTCTACAGTCGTCTTGCAGATACTAGTCTTTACGCCTGGTACCCAGTCTTGTGCGTTTCTTTAACTGCATCCAGCTGAAAACACTGGTTATTGTGGAGGTAAAAACATCAGTTGTGGACACCGCAAAAATGTGGGCATGTTCTTTTCAGTGATGCGTCGAAATGTACCAGACAAAGGGATTCTCATCGAGTCTTCACCCGGAGAGAAAATGCAATTCAGTTTCATCCTTCCTACGTAATAAAAATTGACATATTTGATGTCAAAGGAATCCTTGTGTGGGGTGTCATAATGTTGGGTAGTCGTGCACAACTGTACGTTTTCTATGCGAATACTGTCAACTCACAGCGCGATAGAGAACAGATCCTGGAAGCCTATGTGAGGTTTTACTGGGTGTTATGATCCCGGACTACATTTCTATGAACGATAAGGCGTGGCCCCACAGAACTCACAGTGCTGAAGAATTTCATGAAGGAATGGATATTCGCCGTATGGATTAACCCTCGAGGTCTCGGATCACAATTCTATTGAACATGTTCGGAACAGTTTAGAAAAAGCCTTTTCTCAGGGTAGCTCCCCTCTCAGGACCCCCCCCCCAGGAATTAAAAGTCTTATTTTTGGAAAATCGGCTTTGTTGCCACAAATACTTATTGACACCCTCATAAACAGTTTGGCAACTCGTTGTGAAGCTTGCATAACAACTCATAGTGGTCACACTCCTTATAAGACGGACTTTTCCCGAGTTAAATGCTTTGATTCAAGATTTCACACTTTTTGATATGACTTGTATCTTAATTCGCTGTTAAAATCTTTTCAATATTGTTATGTTGCTGTATTCTTTCTGACATTGTAATACGTCTTTGTGCCAAATTTCGTGGCAATACAATAAATAGTTCATCTGTTTTCACGGATTTTGTGTTTGTGACCTTAATTTTGGACATGAGTGTACTAGAAGCGACATTGAGAATATGAGTGGAAAGAAAACAGTTCAAATACAGCAAAATCTTTATATAATATCCCATTTCCATCAATAAAAGTAACTATCTTTGACCAAACCGTTAAACTTTAATTCATTAATCTTAATTATTTCTTTCTATATAATTATTTCTTTTTTTAACTCTCCTCACCACAAAACTTTCACGATGTGGTATTCTTTTTAGACCTAAGATTGTGCAATTAAAATAGAATTCCCGTTAAAAAAATGAGTAAAAAATTCTAAGACATATTGTAGGGTTCAGGATGAAAAGAAGGTATTGAAGAAATGCCTCTCAAGAAAATAGAATTAATGATTCATTACAAACTCACATACCGTATATATATCGGAGGGAAAAATCACTAAGAAATCTCGGGGACATATCAAAGTTTTCCTGATGTAGTAGCGGTAGCCTAGTGGTCATGGTCACGGATTTGTAGCTGGCGTGTCATGAGTTCGAGTTCAAGTTCCTTTGAAAAAAGGCCGTGTAGAGGGGCTCATCCATGTTGAATCTTTTGTGGCTCAAAGTTCTCCTGTTAGCTCGCTGGGGAAGTTAGGAAAGGAGGTGCCAGCACAGGTACCGTCATTGTCACTTAACAGCAATTCAAAATTAAGAGGGCCATCACTAATAGAATTCGTGTTGAATTAGAGTGCGACTTCAATAAACACTTACAGATTCACACCTTCATCTGAAATGGTGTTTTCGTTTCTGGAGTACCGAAAGTTATATTATGAAGTATTTGTATATAATTAGAGTTCCTTTTTCGGCTTGTACAGGCACTGAGTATGAATTGAGAAGCATTTCAGCAAAAACCTTCAATACAGTTGTGTCGCACCGTAAATGTAAGATAATGCTTCGATAATGAAATAAAACTGATTTCTGAGGGCGGAGTTTCATTATTTGCCTATATTAGATAGAAAAAAAAACCCCTTATGATACCCTATCGCGATATTATGAGCAATTAAGTCCGGTTAATAGCAGAAATTTTAAGATTCCTTTTCATTACATTTGAACCTCTTCCTCCTTTCACGAGGAGGGCATGTTTTATTTTATTAAAACAACAGAACATTTTCGATTGAACTAACATGTGACATTGGAATTAAATCCAACCGAACTCTTTTGGGAGAAATTGAGAAGATATCACTCCCTTTATTTTTTTAAAATAAATTTGCTGGAAAATGATATTTTACTTTTGTGTTGGCAGCTACTGCAACATGATGGAGATAATTTATTAACGCATTACCACTTCATTAGAAAAAAAAGGTAAAGAAATGAAATAACAAAAAAAATTCTGTGATTTTTCCTTTTTTTCGCCAAAATTAATGTGGCTCTTCAGCACTTTGGAAATATAGTAAGCTGATAAACACCTTTGATAACACCAAATTAAAATTAATATCAAACAGGAAATATTTCAAAACACTATGTGTAATAAATTTTTTAATAAAATAGGTCATTACAAAAAATTCAGTTAGTAAAATGGTTTAAGTAAAAGGGCTATTTAATTCTTATTCTTCATTGTGTGTGTGTGCGAGATAGAGTATAATCTTCCCTTCTCTCTCTCCTTCTCTCCACGCAAGCACACACACACACACACACATATACACTGGTGTGCAAAAATTAAGGACGAGACGGTTTTTTCAATATAACTTTGTACAAAAGCATTCCAAATCAACACATTTAATACCGTAAGATCCCAATACGTAAGGACATGAGTAATGTAAGCAACACTTACTAAAAGAGAAATCAGAGGGATAAAAAGAAGCTTTATTGAAAAAGTAGCATGGAGCGCAATGCGACTGAAGGCCGAAACATCCCTGTGATGGGTGTCCAGCAAGAAATATCCGGTCTTTAGTAGGGGATATGATCTCCCCTGACTGCTAGGCAGGTTTCACAGCGTCTGCCCATGCTGAGAATGAGGGTGTCAATGGTTGTTGAGGCATTGCTGCCCATTCGTCTTGCAGCGCCAATCGAAGATCCGGAATCGTTACTGGTGGTAAGGTACGAGCTGCCAAGCGTCTGCCTAGAAAATCCCATACATGCTCGATGGGATTGAGATCCGGAGATCGTGCCGGCCAATCCATACGTTCAATATCCTCACTCTCTAAGAGCTGTTCGGCAGCTACTGTGCGATGACATGGTGCATTGTCGTCCATGAAAAGGAACTGCGGACCCATAGCGCCTCTAAAAAGACGCACATATGGAAGAAGAATCTCGTTACAATAACGCGTCCCGTTGACTGAACCTGCGTGGAAGATGTGAAGGTCTTACGACTACCAAGCATGATGCCTCTCCAAACGAGAACACCGCCACCTCCATACCTGTCCCTTTCAATGATGTTCGAGGGATGATTGCGGCTTCCCCGCTCTCTCCAGATGAGTATGCGATGAGAATCGCTACTCAGACTGAATCTGCTCTCATCTGTAAAGAGTACTCGTCCCCATTCATTGTCTCTCCAATTCCGGTGTTCCCGGCACCACAGAGAACGCCTTCTCCGATGGGCAGGCGTTAGAGGTACACACCGTACAGGGCGTCGTGCAAACAGACCACCACCGTGCAGTCTTCTGGCCACGGTAAAACGCGATATCGGTCGTCCAGTCGCCTGTGTCGTGTGTCTAGCGATTTCTCCCGCTGTCTGCCGCCTGTTTCTTCTGGCCTGTAAGGCAATATACCGGTCATCTGCGGGTGTGGTTCCTCGTGGACGACCACTACTGAACCCCCGGATATCTGTTCCTGTAGTTTGAAATTGTCTCCAAAGTCGTGAAACGATGCTGTGAGCAATTCCGAACTCTGTGTGCAGCCATACTTGTCACACTACGACCTTCCTCCAACTTCCCAATGATTCGACCTCGGGTAAAAGCATCCAGATGTCGTCTAACAGATTGATTATTCGCCATTTCTCGCTGAGGCAGCAACTCGGTGTGATTTTAACTACTATACGGTGTGCAATCTCTTTGCCAGAAATACTAATCTTACACCGACAACATGCTTTACTACTCAGACACTCCTCATTACGTCTACCTGCATATCTGCGCATGTGCTACCGTACATCACCTCACTTAATCTCCTGATTGGTCTTTCTGTCCGCTCTGCCTCTTCGTTCAGCTGATATCTAATTTTTCGACTTCGTCCTTAATTTTTGCACACCAGTGTATATATATATATGTATGTGTGTTTGTGGGTAGGTGCGGGTGTATGTGACTTAGTTTAAAGCATCATCAATAAATCTAATAATAAAGTGACATTTAGTTTGTAAGTTGAATATAGTTGATGTGATAACTACTTTAGGCCTGTTTTGCTGAAGAGTGAATCTAAATTAAGCGTCAGGATCGGGTACGTTACGTTCCCTCGACTTTTGTCGGTTCCAGTAGGCAATTGTGCTCTGCTCGGCGACGAGAGCTTAGTTTTAAATTGAAAACTTTTTATGCGCGTGATTTTTTTCAAAGTAAAAATTCCATGCACACATTTTTTTCAGTAAATTTTTACTTTCTTTATTTAAATATTATTAACATGCAACCAACTTCCACTCAACTCCAGCGAGTGGACGAGGCAAGAGGAGCGGAAGCAAAAATATTTGGAAATAAAAGATTATTCTTATATAGTAGATCGAAGATAAGAAGAAACGAAATTCGGGATCTATTTTTTGATTCAGTAGAAAGAGCATTTAAGCACAAAAATGTGCCAAAAGAATTAAAATACGACATTTTAATGAAGCTAATTGGCGAGAAAGTTGCCAGTGTTTAGGTTATGTTAATGATGACAGCTAAGAGATTATTAGAAAATAAAAGCATTATGAAAAAGTACGAACCCTCTCCTTTTTTTGTTTAGAGAATTTTTAGAAAAGGTAAACGGCTCTCAGGGCATAAGTTATCCTAGCCTTACATAGTATACGTCGTTATATATATATATATATACCTATGATCGCAGCGGTATTGGCGACATTACATGAAAAGAAGCATATGGTGTTGCCAATTCAGTGCGTACGACGTATGGGAAATGAGATTTCCCAACTTGGCTAGTTATCTTGAACGTTGGCATTGTTGCAATAGTACATTAGTACCTTATTAGCATATTCTTTTTATAAATATAATCTACACAAGTAATTTACATATAAATAAATATTTTAAAAATATTTAACTAATTGACTTTTAAATTTTATATACTAATATATATAAATATATAAGAATGTATAATTATTTAAACATTGACCTTTACAGAAAATGGATGAAATTAACAAATCCCCCAATGAATGAGCACGAAAAAGAGAACTACTTAACGCCCGCATACTAAAATATCAAAACAGAAAATTAGTACATCCGAACAATTGAATTTTCTTGCCCAGAATAAATCAGAAGTTTTCACTTCTATAGTGTGGTCATAAACGCACTCATATTTTTTAATTCTTAGCCACTGATTTAATTATTATTATTATTAATATTTTGCTTTAAAATTAGTTCATTTAATAATGAAGTATTGAAGAAGCTGTGAATAAAGATTGAAAGTGGTTTCAAAATTATTCATTAATGTAACATTTTTATATGAATACCCTTTAATATCATTATCTTTCTTAGAGTAAGGTCCAACTTTGAATCACAGGAATAAATAAATCTTCGACTTCACTGACTCTTTTCTCCGGATTATATTTTACACGAAATTTTTTAAAAAGGTAACTTTTAAAAATCCAAGAATTATGTACTTTGTGCGGGTTTAATTCTTCCAAAGTTTGATTTAGTTCTTAAATGTTTTAAATCGATATGAATAAAGTAAGGTTATATGTAAAAATTATAACTATATAAGCTAAAACACAATCAAGTGTAAATATATTGACAAAGAGGTATTGAAATAATGAAATCTTTTGGATGTATTATAAATTATTTATGTGCATTTAACTTGAGATTCTTAGCTGGGAACTAATCTGTAAGCAGAATTCCTTAAAAATATGTTAACCAATTTTCAAACGTTTTTGTATATCATACTCAAAATAAACTCTAGATTTTTCTAAAGCAGTTTCAAAACAGTTTCAATTGCTTTTACAATAACTCAGCATTTCAGAATAGAACTAGTAAGAAATTATAACAATTGATATAGAGCACTCCACGCTTTTACCCCGATGACACCAATTTTCTCGTTAATCATTTTATTCTTATATTAAGAATTATTTTTTTACTTTTTAGTTCGATTAAACATAAAAGCGTGTTTTTTAGTTTTTTTAAACTATAATTTATTTAGTGTTCAGTTAGATTATGGGAGCCCAATACAAACTACTTTTTTTTCATGTGTAATTAATTCTTCATGAATAATTTTGTGTATGGCTGGGGATCCAATGTCAAGTTCCTTCTGTATCATTTGGTAGGTATAGCGATTATCGTCCATTAATATTTTTCGTATGGCAGACACATTATCCGGAGTTACTGCCGACCGCGGCCGTCCTGTGTATTCTTCATCCTGAAGAGAATTGCGTCCTCTGCAAAATTCTTTAAATCATCTGAATACAGTAGCACGACATGGAGACTCATCACCAAATACTGCAGCCATTGAACGCATTCTTCTTGATTTAATCCAGCTTTAAAATCATAAAACATCATAGCACGATAATGTTCTCGCGTTAACTCCATTTTCTCTTCTGTCTAAAATTTATTCTACGCTAAAGAACTTGAAGAAAGTTAGTAAAAAATTGTCTGTTGCGTTAAAATACTTTGTATTTTCAAATTAAACTATTATTTCTTTTGTAACTCCTTGTCTGCGCGTATCTCAAAAATTTCAATTTTACCCTCGTTTTATTATTTTGTATATATTTTTCATTTATATTAGAGATAACTATTTGTCAAAATATGAACACGTTTATTTTCAATTGAAAAAAAGGAGATGAACCACATATACCATTTTGAAATACGTGAAATATTGGAAAAAAAAGATGTTATCCAATGAAATTCACTAAATACATTAAATATATGGAAATAAAATTTTGGTTAGACGAATACTTTGTATTTTATTATATGCACTTTTAATTTTATAAATTGTTTCACAAAAACGGCTTTTTTAGAAAATTTTTTTTTGTTTTCATCGATTTTTTAATTTATATAATTCATCGCCAATAATAATTTTTTTTGTAAACTTTATCCAGTTTTGAATTTAAAATTTCATTTTTTTTATTGTCTTACCGTTATTATTTTAACAAACATATGAACTCTTCACTTTATGGCATGATACATTTCTTTGGTTTATTCTTTAAATGTTTTTACTTCTTATTAAATATTGCTCCAAAATATATTCGGAACAAATATATGGCGTACTTTATGTATTAATAAAATGTGAGGTTTATTAAATGTAAACATTTCATGAAAAGCGAACTGTTCAATCAAAATTTCCTTAGCAGAATTTAGTACTTATGATTTGTTCTAGAATTTTATATTTATATAGTCCATTAAACATTAGTTAGTATATGATTATTGCAACACATGGATATATGTATTATTAATATAAATCACTTTACCTGTGATAGTCTATAATTTATATTTTAAAACTATACCTGATAATTAGTAACAATAATAAAACTAAGAATTGGTTATAATTCTATTTTATTATACAGACTGTTTCATTTTCTCTGCTATTTTTTATGTATTCATTCACTGATTTATAAATTATTAGAATAAATTTTGGAATTTGACTCTAAAACTCCATTTATACGGCATAAAATTAACAGTTTTTGGTTCTTGTGTTTTTCATTCTTCTACTTTGCCAATCCGGTTGACTTCGAAGGAACAATAATCATTTTTTTTTTCATATTTTCTTAAAGAACTCTTAAGAAACTCTAAGCTGCAAACAAAGCGAAAATTTAAAATGTTTTAGAATCAATTTGCACAAATAAACCAAAATTATATGGAGTTTCACCAAATTTAGTTAAAGAAAAATATCATTCTTTTCCAAAATATACCTCTGAAAACATATAATCAATATGCATTTTAATATATAAGCTTGGGTGGGGAGGGGGAGAAAAGAAGTTTTCTTCCAGACTGTTTTCACGATGAAATAATCTTACGCAAAGTTATCTTCGTTTCATTATAATCCCGAATTCTTGATTAAAACCCACAAAATAGCAATTCTGTTTAATACTGCGATTTTCTTAAAGGTAGTTTATTTATTCATTTTTTTTTCTATCACAAAGAAAAGATGCTTTTACATTTGTGATGATAAAAGTGCCGTGTGCTGCCATCTGTGGGCTTCAAAAATGTTAATGTTCCTTTATATTTGTTGTCATATATTTCAATACATCTTCCAAAAACATATTTTTTCTGTAAATCAGAACTCAAAAGAGATTCTCTCTCATGTCATTTTCAGTTAGTGAACTTAAGTAATATACATTAGAACGCTTTTATTATTTAAAATAATGTCGCATATATTATATCATGTACATTTTTCAACGTCTTATTCGTATGTTCTGTATCTAGAGAAAGGGTCCCTTAAGGTAATAATATATGATAAGTTTTAATTCTCATGACGCAAGGCTGTGGCATATATTTAAAATATTTTTTAAGCAACTGTAGAATATTTTTACTCTATTGATCAATGGGATAAAATTCTATCAGCAATAAAACCAAGTTTAAATTCAAAAGTTTATAATCAACTTATTACTTTGCTACTATCAAGTACAAGTTATTGGAAGTACGTAAAATTATAGCGTTATATAAAAGCACAATTTACTTAGAAAATGAATTTGTAATTGAAATTCAAATAATTTTCCAAGTAAAAGTGTTCTATTATTTTACAATAAAATTATTTTTTATTTAATTCAAGAAATCTATGCCAGGGGTTCGAATTGATTTGGCTGAAGGACCATATTGTAGAAGCGAAAAATACTGGGAGGCAGCACTTTTTCAAATAATTGTATTCAGTAGTTAACCTTGCATCTTAGAAAAGGTACACATTGTACCATAAAAATCAATCAAAATAAGTTAAATAAAACAGCAATTTATTTATTGTGCTAATTTTATATCGTCTATAGTTGCATTCACATTTAATGAGACAAATATACACTATCACAATTTTCTAGAATTTTTTTTTAAAACCAAGAGTGAGATATCTTGTTGAATTTCTCAGCACAGCCTCCAAGATAATGACAGACAACTTGCATCATATTTACTTTACTACATTGCCTCATAAATATAAATGTCAATCTGAATATTTGGTTTTCTGATTGTGTCTCAGCGAGCTGTAAAAAAAACCTATTTGCAGGTGGCTGTTTGTCCACTCCTGATCTATGCTATTATTTCCATGCCTTATATCAAATTATTAATAAGTACGTATGATAACTTAATTTTGATGCATGAGAAAGATATGCATAAATTACCTTCGTTTCATTCTGTGTGAATGGGAGAATTATATATGTGTAATCAAATTTTCTGACATTGGAGGATTTTTAGGTTTTTCAAACGAGAATCATGGTATATATATATGAATTTAAATTTCAAGGCTATTTCAAACTATATTACTGTTGAATTAAAATAATAAACTGTAAATTCTTCGAAATTTTTGTATAATATAGTTTCCAGATGTGCTTTTGCTTAGGGTAAATTTATA
This sequence comes from Trichonephila clavata, assembly GCA_019973975.1. Classification (NCBI taxonomy): domain Eukaryota; kingdom Metazoa; phylum Arthropoda; class Arachnida; order Araneae; family Nephilidae; genus Trichonephila; species Trichonephila clavata. The sequence goes on along the minus strand of BMAO01019193.1, from coordinate 150,963 downwards.
TTTGGATTAAATCAAAATACTTTTTTTGGTATTATTTTGCTCAGTATATCTCCGGATATAAAAATGATAATTTTAAAGATAAAGAAAAGACGAGTATTAAAAAATACACTTTTTTTCTATATATATCTAAATGATGTTTATTTAAAAGAAATGACATATTATTAGATAATCTGCATGTTGGCATGAAAAGTTCTTTATATTTGTCTTCCATTACATATTAAGGCACATCCCCGAATTCTGTTTCATCTTCACCATCACTGATTCATAAGTAAATATTCAACTACCGTTCCATCTAGATTCTAGATTGTTTAATACGCTACATTTTTATGTGACTTTTTGATTATATCGTTTTATTTCAAACCATATTTTCACTATCCACTCACTTACTATATCTACACTTCAAAAGAAGATAAGAGTATTGAAATATATATTGAGAAACTGAAATTCTATGTAGAAATTGAAATATATATGAGCAATAGCTCATATATATTTCAATTTCTACACATAAAAAAAGGTGAGCGTTATACAATGAATAATCCTAAAACTTTAAAAATGCACTTTGAACATAAAGGTGCGCCTAATACTCCGAAATATATGATAACTAACAAAAGTAAAACTGTAATTTATTATCTGATTTTGTAATGTACTCACTTTATTATGCCTCGAAACATATTCAGTTAATTATATCACATATACTCCTCTACATATACACATATATTTGCATATATATATATATCTGCAAATGTATGTGTAAATGTAGAGGAGTATATGAAGAGGGATATATATATATATATATATACAAAAGCCTTTTACTTGCATCCACAGTTTTATGAAAAAGCAAATGAAAATCGGTCTCTTTCAAAAACGAAAGCTTTTTCACTTAATCACTGTTTTTCATCAAATACCGATCATAAACATCAAATAATCATCCATTTTAAGCATTTTTTAGGAGAAATAGAAGCTTTCTTTATTTAAAAAGATTACATTATAACTTTCTGTATCATTAGGCTCTGATTAATTGATTCGTAATAGCATTTATGAAGCCTAATTTTATACCTGGAGTATAACGGATCAATTTCGTTACATGAGTCATCATCACACTACCTCGGCCACTTTGTGGACAATGTTTTAGGACATTGGCGCAATAAATTGACGCACATAAAACTCTGAATATCCAGCAGTAAATATTATCTGAAAGCACGTTTCCCTTGGGGCAGAGACACCTGCATCGCCTTAAAAGCACCGTAAACTGTCTCCTTTATACAACCATTATATTCGTTTTCCGTTTACTTCTCTCATAGGCAAGCGTAAAGAAGCGTGTAAGTTTATTTCACGCCATTTGTGGTCATTATTTTGATAAATTAATCAGTTCTGACAGAATCTCAAGAAATATTATTATTCCTAAATGAATAAGCCAATATTTTATTTTTTATAAATTAACTCTTTATTTCTTCATTAACATTGAAACGATTATAAGTTAACAAAAAATCCCCCATAACTTTATTAAATATTGATAAAACCCAGAAAAGTTGTATTTAAAGCGAACATGGTACGATTTACACAAAAAAATCTCTTTCATTGTATGGTTTTACTAATTTCTTAGTTGCCCTATATATATACGCACACAAGGGGTTCGGACCAAGAGGTTCCTTGGGTTCGGACCTCCTTCCCCTCCCCAAAGCCCTTGATTTTTTTCAATTGATTATAATGATATGAATATAGTGGGTAAAATTTAATAAAGTATTTGTTATTAATAATTAATTTTATTAATTAATGCTAATTTTTCTTTCAATAATTAATTTTTTTTGTTACTGAAAATCAACAAAAAATCAAATGAGCATGTTGGGCGGCTTATTGGAGCATGATACGAGAATATAGAGGACTTTTGACCCTGAACCCCTCCCTTGAAAAATTCTTGTGTGCGCTACTGATGTGAAACGTACATAGTCTTTGGGCTCGAAATACCACATGAAATTTGACTTACAATTACGTCAAACTAAGCATAACAATAGTTAGTATGGGTTTTGTGATAACATGATTGTGATATTCATAAAATACTTTTTTCTTCTTCTGAATGCTTACTGAAAATTCCTTGTAAATGTATAAATTCTAAAGTCAACTATTTTTCAAAATTAAGTATTTCTTTGATTCATAAATGTATAGCAACTTTTGTTAAATGTATTTATAAATAGTTAGAAAAAATATCAAAGCATTTGACACACACAATAGAAAAAAAGTAATAGCATTTGAAATGAAGAAAAACTAGTGGTTTTTCTTTCTGAGATAAATCAGTTTAAAGTTTTTATTTGCTGCTAAGATGTGAATAAAAGTGAACTTAAAAGTAATCATAATTCTGAATCCTTTCTACTGGGAGCTTTCAAATTTCGTGTTTTAGAAAAATATATAAAGAATTACTTAGGCTAAATTATTTTATTTTATTTTTTTACTAATTTTTATCATTTGAATCTTTTTGTGTCTCTAAGAAACTTTTAAATAACGAACCAAAACTGAGGTGTAAAAAAGGAAGAGATTAATTGTCTAATTCTTTCTCTCACTTAGAAATATATAGTGGCCAAGGTAGCCTAGTGACTGGCATGTTATGAGTTCGAGTCTAGTACTGAAGACCCGCTGTGCAGAGGGGGCCGATGCACGTTAAATATGTCGAGGCTCAAACTTTCTTCCGTTGGTGTGACGTGAGAGTTAGGAGAGGGAAGTGTCAGCTTAAGTATTATCCACGTGACTTGACCATGGTTCAAAATTCTAAGGTCCGTCACCAATAGTCTTCTCGCGTAGCCATATAATATTAAATAATATTTTTAATAAACAATTATAATAGTAAAAAATTTCTAAAATTACACGTGAGTGCTTTCTTAAAATGGTGTTCTTTCCTACAATTAAGTAAACCGAATTTTTTTTAAATCAATGAAGGCAGTAGAAACTAACATCTGAAAAAATAATGCAAAACTCACAATTTGAGTCTTTAATTTTGCAATCAAATATTTATTGTTATATTTCAACAATTTGTCCCTCGAAAAGCAAACTCTCATTGAAAATTAAATTTAAATTTATTACCTCCATCGGAAAGTTTGAACATTCTCATTAACATCTTTGAACTCTATTTTTAGTAATCGTATAGAACAAACAATAGAATGTGACTATTCTTGTTCAAAATAGACTTTGTCATCTCAAACTTACTTTGCACTTTAAAAAAACTATAAAGTATTAAAATGAAAACTCAAAATTTTTTTTAATGGATTACGACTTAACATAAGTTAAGAAAGCTATGGTCAAAAATGGAGTCAGCTCGAATCAGAAGATTTTAGTAACATATATTTCTCCTTATTACTGTTACATTTAGACACTGCCCTAAAAAACCTTTAATTTGTCGGAACAAGGTTTCATACATCCCGATTTGGTCTTATCTTTATTGCTCTAAAATTGAACTAATGGTGTTCTGTAGATGTGTAAAATTCTTTCATCTAGTTGTAGAGACATATTATTAAATTCTGCTTTCATTGCTTACTTTTTCAACGAATGACGGCTTTAGCCTTGAGGGGAATTTTTACCGTGTTATTCGATAAGTACACTCACTGGTCTGTCTTATTTAAGTAATGCATTATACACTCACTTCCAAAAGTCAAGCACGAAGATGTAAAATGCAAAAAAATCAACAAATACTGCTTTGATTGACACAAAATTTGGCTGTAAAGTAGCATATATATTTATACATAAAACAAAATCAATAATTATATACAGATATGAAAACAATATTAAATATTTGTAAGTTATCAGATAAACTCATACTGGAGACGTAAACAGAATTATGTATAAAGTGAAAATAAACAGCATAAAAGGAAATAAAGGACATTGATAGGGTATGTGATCCCCCCTCATTTGTATGCAAAATTTACACCTTCTGACCATGCTTTCAATTAGGTGGTCAACCACCGCAAAATTAAGCAATCGCCATTCTTCTTGTAGAGCAGTTTCCAGCTCAATAAGAGTGGCTGGAGGTGGGAAATGTGAAGGTACAGCATGGCCGAGATCATCCCAAAGATTTTCAATGGGATTAAGGTCGGACGAATATGCTGGCCAAGCCATACGAGCAATCCCTTCACTCTACAGATAGTCATCGACGATGTCAGCTCTATGGGGACGTGCGTTATCGTCCATTAAAACAAAAGTAAGGCCAACTGCTTTAGCTTACAATCTCACAATGGGTTCTAGGACTTCATCTCGATACCGGACAGCCGTCACAGAACCCCTTTTAAAGATGTGCAGGTCGGTGCGGTTTCCTAATGAAATCCCTGCCCACACCATAATGCTTCCGCTTCGGAATGCGTGACTTTCAGGGATGCTTTGGGGCTGATTGCGTGTTCCTTGTTTACGCCATACCCTTATACTCTTGTCATCTGGCTCCAGAGCAAATCTTAACTCATCAGTAAACATGACATTGCCCCAGTCAGACACAGTCCAATTGCCATATTCCTGGCACCACTTTAATCATGCCCCTCTTGATTGGACGGACAGAGGAACACAAACTCGAGGTACCCGGGCATACAGTCCATTCATATGTAATCTTCAGGATACAGTAGCTGCAGATATAGCCTTACCAATGGACGCTCTAACCATAGATGTCACACGTGTGGAGGTCGCTCTGCGATTCCTCTTGGCTACAATAGCAATATATCGATCTTCCGCGGGAGTTGTAACCCTCGGGCGCCCGCCTACGGGCCTTCGGACAACTGTCTGTGTGGCTTGGAATTGTTTCTATAAACGTGAAATTACAGAATGATGAACGCAGAAGAAAAGAGCAACATCTGTGATCGACTGTCCTGCTTCAATGCGCCCCACAGCATGCCAGCACTCAGAATCTTCCACATTCGTTTTCTGGAAGTCATAGAAACACGTATGTCTTGAAAACAAATTGTACGAAAGTTTTAAGAACTTTCGATCAGCACTTACAATCAACTTCTGTAACCCTTCATAAAGCTGGCTTCTTATAAGACTGCCCTTTTTGCATATTTCTTGACATGAAAGCACGATTGGCTGTTACCTAACATATTTGCATACTTCCATCTATCTCTGCAGCGAATTGCATCCTCTTCAATTCTGATTGGCTTCCGGAAATTAGCATTTTCCTCTCCGTGCTTAACTTTTGGAAGTGAGCGTATTTTAAACAGTATTTGTGAAAATCCATTGCTGTTGAATACATTTGTAGAACACTAAGTGTGTGCAAAATCTTCTAAGTTTGATTTTGTGTAATCACTGATAAAAGTATTTCGCACTTTGAATGTGTCCTACAACTATATTTGTGATTTTATGAATCTTTTCTTTAATTTTTTATTATTTCTACAAAAGAAATCCGTGATATTCAATTTATTAAATTAACCATACGTAACATTATTCTGTTTCTTATATAGAGTAATTTGAAGTATGATTGTATATATTAAATTTGAAGCATTAATAATCAACAGTTTTGTTCAAATTCTTTTTCATGAATTTAAATATTCTTTTTTTTTTTTCATGAAGATTTAAATATCCTTTTCAATTAACAATCTTGGAATTTTCGCTCTCTTTTTTCTGTGGTAATATGATTCATAAGGACGCTTTTTTAAAATAATATAATGATTTCTATAAATTTCTGTGACAAAATATTTCTTGATAATTATTCTTCGTACAAGCAACACTCATTTTCAAATTTTTATTTTTAGCATCATCACTCTCAAGTAATTTTCATATGTAATATTTTGCTGATGAATTCTACATGTCATGTATAGTAATAAAATTTTTCTTATGCAATACTTTGCTAAGCCTTTTATGAATTTAGAATTTCAAAAGCTACTATTAATCTCTCTATTGGTTTCTGTCTCCTTTTCCCTTTCAAAATGTAGAAGTTCAATTACTGCCTTATAAAAGTACTATTCGTTACCTACCAGATCTCCTGGTAATTTTCTGATGTTGTATGAATACGTATTGTTTTTAAGTTTTTGATATCTAAATCCTAACATTAAGCTTTTGATTATATTTAGAAACATTCTGATAGCTCTCCTCGCTTAATTTAAAAAGAGAGAGATTGGACTTGAATTTCTGTAACGGGAGTACATTTTTTTTCTTACTCTCTCCTCTTTTAATTCCTCCTCCTCCTTTGAGTAGATTTCCATAAAACCCATTCTTAGCTGATCCGTACACAACAAAAGAAATGCATTTGTTAATTTTCAATTCTGTATGGGTTTAATAGTTCAGAAGCGGGAATTTTTTTTTTATCTATACCATTTCTGTTAACACTCTTGGAAGTCAGTTTCCGTAAAATCCTTTTTTTAGTGGATCTCTACGTAATAAAAAAAACATGTCACCGAAATCTGAAATCTGTATGTCCAGTAGTTCCGGAGATAATTAAGTGCATCACTTTTTTCTTATGTATATGGAGAGAGAGTGAGAGATTCTGTGCACAAGTAAAGCAAATAAATTGTTCTAGATTATTTTATATTTCAATATAAAATTTACGTAATTCAGTAACAATTTATGTAAACAGCACAGGATAAATATTTTATCTGTGAAGCATTCAGTAAAAGTGTTCTTTATTGTATAAGTAACAGAAAATTAAGGAGGTGTTTTGTCGATAAATTAACTCTTCTTTTGGTAAAATACTTTATTTAAAACACAAAATATTCTTCGCAAAGTACTACACACAACACAAACCAAGTTATTTATTTAACTTAAACACAATGGCCCAGAATAAAAAAATTCAAAGTTGACTATTGTACTCATTGTTTGGAATTTAAACTAAATGCACAGTTCTTTTAAATAAGATGAGATCTTGTTTATTAGTCTGAGTTCAATGAATTTTTCTTGGCATTTACTCCTTTGTGTTTTCAAATGCATTGCATCAGTTATATATTTTTTTATCTAAAGGTGACTGAAATTTCAGTATTCAAATTTAGAATGATATAATACTTTATGAAAGTCTTTCTTATGGCAACTCTGAAGGCCTAAATGCACTTCTGAACAAGAAAATATAGTGAAAATTAGTAATTTTCTTTCATAAATTTCGAGCGTTAGTTACCTATAGCCTATTAAAAATCGGGATTTACTTTTCAATGTAAAATTTATATCTTTTTAAATCTATATATAATCGAATTAACTTTGAAATAAAAAGGAAACATAAAACAAATTTTTTTTCTTCTCAAAAGTTCGAACATTTATAAGATAAAACTTTGAATGTACTTCTCACGTTTGAAATCATTAACTCTTTTCAATAATAATCAAACCAACCAGCTTTGAGAACAAAAATGGTCGCTTATTTTAATTCACAAAATGAAATTATTTGAATGATTTGTTGTGATAAAAATTAGGACATATAATATTTATCTATCGAAGATGTGGCTTTTTTAACAGAAAAACTAAATATCGTCTTAATTTTTCAAAAGATCATAAAATTGTCATGCTTACAATCCTATATATCAATCTTTTTCAAGTGCCAATAAGTTGACGGGAATAATTGATGGTACAAACGATTCCCGTCATTGGCAACCAGCTGAAGTACAAAAATAAAGAACATCGAAATTGTCATTCTGCAAAACGGAAGCAATGAAAACTCAATTCCGCTTTTCATATTTGATTAAAATCTTATCTATACGCATCAAGCTATGGGAGAACCGGTTTTCTTATTTGATTTACCGAACCCACAGCAAAATAATCCTCTGCGTTTGACACTAAGTCCCTGTCTTTGTCTTCCACCATCCCATTCACAAATGACAAGACGGTTTTTCGTCCCAATGATAACATCTTTCCTAATATAAGCTTCTCTTAATGAACCCTGTATTTATGAGACTTCCCAAAAATGTCATTTTTCACTCTTTCCGTAACGTATGCCTGACAAGATGGCGAAACAAAAATCAAGGTGGATATGATGTCGTCTGGCATTACTTTGTGTCGGTGAAGTATTTTCCTCACAATTGCTACGAACAAGAATAGCGAGTGGTGAATGGTAGAGAAATTGATTGTGACTGCCCAAGTTGATGCCGTTGATTACATTCGACGTTGAGAAGAGTGTGATGACTATGGTGAGGCTGGAATCTTTGGAAGCATTCGAATGGTTTGGGAAAAAAGAAGCATGTTATATCTATTCGAGGATTAATTCAGTCAATTAGTGAATTGTTTCAATCCGGAACTGAATTTTTTAAATGACATTCTGAGATATTTGCTGTCAACTAGATTTGAAGGTATCTGTCACGTAAAAACTACGTTTGTCACAACGGCTTCATCATCCAGTCTCATCTAAACAAAAATTGCCAAAAGAGACATCTGTTCGAAATAAGTGGAAAAGAAACCAATGAATACCGTCAACAAAAATATTTGTATTTTTCAACAGTGGTATTGTAGTTAGAAGATAAAGAGAGAAAGAGTACAAGACTTTTATATATATATATATTTCTAAATACCACACATATACTTTTTCAATGTATCACAAATTATTAATTTTTGTTTTGATATTTTGTTTATTAAAATGACACTTTTTTTTAAATGTAAAATAATATTCCCTGTATTATTTATTTGCAAGTTAAAATTGTAAGACCGTAGTTACTGAAAAAGTAAAATATATATTTCAAACCTTAGTTAGTCATGAAAAATTAGAAAGGCTTTAAATGTGAATAGAATTCTTATCTAAAAATATTTTTACATAAATATTAGGAGTAAATATCCAATATTTTGGCATCCAATATGTAATCTGCTTCTGAATATATAGAATGTTCTACGAATATCAGAAAAAGGACTTGAAAAAATTGCTCCCTGTGTACGAATTGCAAAAATAAAAAAACTAAGAAAAAGGCACAAGAGTAAAGTAAGATTAAGTAAGCACAAGATAAAGTAATAATTTCCACAAATTTTTTATGATATATTTAAATAAAAAGCTGAATATAAATTTCAGTCCTAGTCTAGAGAAGCCTAGTCTAGCTATTAAGATCTAACTTTTAATAGCCTGGTTTGATTAAATGTATTTAATAACTAGTAACATTAAATAGTAAGGTGAAACTGCATACAGGAATATATTTTACGTATTATCAATGAAGAAAAAAATAATTTTACTGCAATTAGCAAATAAATTTGGCATTTACAATTTAATTCACAAACTATTTTTGAAATAAAATTCTTATTACTTCAAAGATACTTAAATTCAGAATCAATACTATTCTTTTTTATTTTATTTTTATAGAAATAATTGTTTTCTAATATCATTGTCCAAAAACTGAAATTTCTCATAGATTCCTTTGTTGAAAGACACTTGCACACATATACGTTTTGAGGATAAATTTACCCATATCTAAAATATGTGTGTACTTTATTCTTGGACAAAATTTAGTCTCACTGTATTAGGCACATGGAGCAGCTGCTTTTATGATTTAAAATACGTAAGCTACACGTGTGCCCAAAAGTTAAGCATAATTGATAATTATGTGAATAAAGAAGGAACTGTAAATCAGAATGGCGGGAAACGTGATATGCGAGTGTAAAATGGTTATAAAATAAGGAAGCAAATCAAAAGAATGATAATAATTAGTTTTATTATCCAAACTAGCAGTTTGAAAGAAAACTGAACATAGCAAGGATTCACACTTTAAAAAAATGAAAGAAAACATTAAATAAAATACTGATGCTGCAGTTTAATAAGGCGTGTGGTCACCTCTGACAGTCAGGCACGCTGCACAGCGATTTGCCGTACTTGCTATGAGATGATGAATGAGTTGTGGGCTCAAACGGTTCCAAGCTCTATGGAGAGCTCTCTTCAGTTCTGTAACGGAGCTTGGTGGGTGCGAAAGGGCTGCAATTTGTCTCCCGAGCATATCCCATACATGCTCGATAGGATTTAAATCAGGGGAGTTCGCAGGCCACGACATGCGCTGGATGTTTTCCGTTTCAAGGAAGTCATCAATCAGCACCGCACGGCGACATGGCGCATTATCATCCATGAATATGAAGTCAGGACCGTCAGCACCTCGAAACAAGCGAACATGATACTCAAGAACTTCGTCTCTGTATCTTTGAGCAGTCACAGACCCCGTGTCAAAGAAATGGAGGTCTGTGCGGCTGTCCATCATGATGCCTGCCCATACCATTACTCCCCTTGATGGAAAATGATGTATTTCCGTTATGTTTCTTGGTTCAAAACGTGTTCCACGTTCTCTCCATATCGTTACCCGCCGAGAATCACTACTCAGACTAAACCGGGACTCGTCACTGAACATCACATTGGCCCACTCTCTCACACTCCAATGTTGATATTTCAAACTCAAGTTCAAACGAGCGCGTTTATGCGCAGACGTGAGGGGAATGCAAACTGCTGGTTTTCTGGCATACAGGCCAGCATGATTGAGTCTCCTGTAAACAGTTTGTCTTGAAATTCGTATTCCTGTGGTGACTGTGAGCGCCGAACCCAGTGCTCTGGCAGTACAGCTACTCTGACGTAGTGCACTTATTACCAGATATCGGTCTTGGCGAGGGGTTGTGACTCTTGGTTGACCTGATACTGGTTGTCGGGTAACATCTCCAGTTCTTTGAAACCTCTGCCACAGTCTTGAGATCACAGACTAGTCCACATTCAGAATTCGAGACGCTTTGGCTTGTGATCGTGAGGATTCCAGCATTCCAACGATTCTGCCTTTCGTAAACATGTCCAATTGGTGTCTTTGTGCCATCATTCATCTTGTTTGATGGTTAACAACGTTCCTTCGCACAGCAGTTGCACGAAACTTGTCTGAACTGCCTATGCTGCGTGAATCGGTTTCTCCATGTTCCAACATGCGCCGGTGTTTCGCGAAGGACGTAGTCGACTGAAAAGTTTTGCATAAACCCAATGTTTCTTCTTCACCCAATTAATATCCGCAAGAAATTTGGAATAATTTTACGAATATTTACTCCATGTTTTTCGCATTTTACCATTTATGCTTAACTTTTGAACACCAGTGTATAATAAAAAGAACTGAACCACATAGTATAGACAACAAAAAATATTTCTACATTTTTTCAACACGTGATCTCTGTGTGATTCGCTAAGTCTTAAGAAAAGTAAAATAAGAAAAATATACTTTAAAATTTGTTTACCAAAAATATTGATACTTTGTCACTCATAAAATCAGTGATAATTTTAATGTGAATTAGTATGGCAGCTATACATCGGTTGTGCACAGTCGATTTAGTTCATGAAAATTTGAGAAAAGTAAAACAGAATTTTATACAAGAATTTAGTTTTGCTAGTATTAATATTAATTTAATGTTCATAGTATGAAAGTGCGTGTGCTATTCAAATTTTCACAAAAATACAGTTTTATTATTTCTAAATATTAATAATAAAGCAAATCTTGTATATAAATTAAAGATTATTTTTCAATGATGCAAAGAATAGTTAAATTTTACTAAGTAAAATGCTAATTGAATTAATAATGTAGAATAATGCATTTATTCACTTTCTATTTCAAATCATATACATTAATGGTTTTTCTTCTCAATTCGTAGTAATTTATTTTATTTTCATATCAATTCTTCCTTTTTTGTTAAAAAAGAAATAATTTTAAAGCTTAAAAATTTTTATAGAGTTTTTAGGTATCCGACTACCCTAAAATTGTGAATTTTGCCAAGAATTAACAAACTTTTTTTATGATTTTACTTTATGGACCATCTTACTAGCTTTATAAAAATACGAAGTTTATCATTTTCCGTTCACTGGAACAAAAACTACAAGTGTTTTAGTAAAAGCAGATTCCATTATTTTAACCAAGATGTCATACTTTAAAACGCTTTTTACTCGAAATGTGATTTTTTGAAAATAATCAAACGGGGTCAGCGATTGCTCAAAAAGTTTTGAACATATTTAACTGAAATTTTTTCTGTAAGTTCTGTATAATAATAGAATTGTTTTAACCTTCAGATTTATCAATCACTGTTTTATTACAAAATTTAGAGTCCCTTAAGTGAATATAATCGCTGTTTTTTTAAGCAATTTCATATAATAACTGAGATAAAGTGCTCTAGTTTTTGTAAAAAAGAAAATATCTCTTATCCTGAAGGTCATTTCAAAATTGATTTACATAGCAATACATTAGATTGAAAAATTTGAAAATTTGTTCATAAACCTTTGGTACAGATTGGACCCCGTTTATGCTATTTTTTCTCAATTTTTACCTATTTCCCCCCATTTTAGTAATAATAATTTCTTTTTCTCTTCTTAATTGTAGCACATTTTTCTTAAAATGCACTATAAACAAATCTAAAAATACCAACAAAAAAAATCCCCGTATGTCCTTTAAAAAAAGTAGTTGTCGCAACCAGTAGCATACCTTAAGTAACTTTATAGTTAAATAAATAAATAATTGACAAGGATCGACTCCTTTGATTTGTTTGTAGCTCAGTAAACTTTTATTTTAGTTAAAACTATTTATTTTTCTTTCTTTAGTAATTCTTTGGTAAGATGAAGTTATGGAGGAGATTTGACAAAAACTTTATCTCATCTCTGAAAATTGTATATTTCATTTGAGAATAAATTTCAACTTGAAATTTTTTTAAAAAAAATTTTTAGCATAATACTTGGAGCTTTTTTAGCCGATACAATATAAAACACAACTCAGTTTCTTTGTAAAAAAATTTCAAGTTAAATTAAAATTGTTCCTGTACTTACATAGTTCTAAGTAAAAGGTTGCTATATTTAGCTCAAATTTCGGTTGCGTGTGTGTCTGCTGAACCAAAAAATCGTGAAGAATTATCTGACGTGATTCACGATAATTTATTGCAATATTTGGCTCACACAAGTTTTGGTTGCAGACCCCCTAACGGAAAACAACTCAAATCTCTAACTCTTTAACTGTCAAGTTATTTTGATGATTTGGTTACATAATTTGTCTACTTTTTTATTGCTAAGTAAAATAAATTATACTTAGGTAGTGAAAAACTGATGTTTTGCATGCATATTAATTTTTAGGTTTTATTGCAACTGCATATTCCCTTTAAGTAGTTGCCCCACAGCGTGGCAGTAGTGAAGATCGCTTCCAGTGGAGCATTATTTTCTGAAATATGAAATAAAATAAAAATAAATAAAAATTGATACCTATTAGTAGTTTAACAATTCAGTTTTGTGTGGAACACTTTTCCAAGCACAGACCAACTCCGCTATTATTAGACCATAATCATGTTTCCTTTCTTATCTTTTATCCATTTACATCCATTTTTGAACAACACAGTGTTTTAAAGGTTGATGTTTTGCAGGAGTAGGAGGAATATGGGATATAAGATGTTGTTTAATAAGACGGGTAGGGTTATCTACTGTTGATGGTCAGCTAGGATTCTTTTATACAAAGAATGTATCATCATATTTATGTAAAATTTCTTCTACAACTTGAATTCTAAATTCTAAAAATATAATACTTTCCCAATTGCATTTTTATAGAGCCATAAATGGGATCCATAGTACCTTATCTCTAATAAATGTAAAAAAATATTATTATAATATTTTTCTGGCGTTTTCGGATTGTTGAATAAAAGGATGTTTCCTGATCACAGTGATCTACACCATCCATAGTAATTAATTTACTGCATTCCCCATTATCCCGCATATAATTTTTTGTAGAATCTGGAATCGAATTTAAAGGTGAATTATAAAGCGCGGGCGACAAAACTTGATATAGTAACCACTGGAATGCTGCATTTTCCTAGAAAAGAGGCTACAGGTAATGAACATACATTGACAGATTATATATGCAGCATTGCAACTTGTATTTTTTGCACCAGGAGTTGGCAACCTTGTACCTATTAAGTGCTAAACCAATCTACTAATATGATTTCGGGTGCTTCACAGCTGGAAACATTAAAAAAAAACAATTTGATTCCCACTAAAATACACACAGAGTTAGGGAATAAATGTCAGGAGTACAGATTTAGAGTTTTATTATACATCAGTTTTACATCATTTTTTTTTAGTTTCTAATGGGACTGGGGATTCGTATTTTACAATTGCAGACCTAGTACATCACCCGACAGCTGATGGGTGTATTTCTCTTTAGGAGTATTTTTCCCATACAAGTGGTATACCAATAGACACAAGTAATTTTGACGCCCACAGTTTCCTCTTCAGAGGGAGGCATTGAGCTCTGATGATGCGAAACCACACTAGGAGTGTAATTTTGTAGAGAGCACCCAAGCCAATCCTGAATTCAAAAGATCTTTTAACATGGAAGCTGTCGATTTTTTGCATCATGAAAATCCACAGACTTGGGCCTCAAACTTCAACATAAATAAAAAATTAAAATTGTACAATTTGTTATGTTTCATTACAATGTGCTGTGCTATGTTTTAAACATATTTATTAAAATAAGAACATTTAGGGGAAATTAAATATAAATATCCTGTTTCAATATAATTAAATAAAAAATAAATATTTTAATTCGAAATTTGTCTCTGCATCGCTCTACTTCATATCGCAAGTATAATGTGTGACTTTCAATTTGACACTATTCTCAACATTCAATTGTTAATCAATTTCTTTGAGGACTCAAAATATCTTTCTCATGAAAACAGATTCGTTCACTTAGATATGTAAAACAAAAAGTGGAAAGCAGAGTACATGTAGTCTTATCCTCAAACAATTAAATCTCTCCAGCAATAACATCCAAAAATTTAAAATAACTGTCAATTAATCCTTGAAGTTTTTTTCAGATTTTTTCATAATTCCGTATATTTTGCTTTACATAATTCTGAAGATGTTAGTTTAATAAGCTCCATTTCAGAATTGTAAATTTCTATCCACTCAATAATTGACTAATCTCTATAAGGCAACTGAGAATTGTGCCGTGTGCCATAGGTCTTACACTACTTTTTTAAACTATGGTACTTAAAATTGCTTAATCGCAATTAAATTAAAATCACATACTGTATGTCTCATTATTGAAAAAAATCATTTCTGAATAACATCAAATCCGAACTTAAATCTCTTCTTACTAAATTCTTCCTACTGTTTCCAATACTGTCATCGGGATTTTCTTTTAATATACTTTAAAACCTTAATTAAAAATATTCAGGTAGGGACATTTTTATTTCTATTTATGTTATTGATATTATTTTAACAATTAATAATTTAATCTATAAAACTTTTTATCTGTAAATATAATTATTTATCTCAGTAAGATTGATTTTTAAAAGTGGATTATCATTCAGATTCTGAACCTCTTCTCACGCTTTTTTTGATTTATCACAAATTTCACGGTCTTGATAACAGAATATCTGATTATTTACATTCCTTGTTTATAATAACATGCATTGTTCACTTTAAATCCTCGTGCACTCACCTTTCTCTTTCAACATTTGCTTACTTTAGATATGTTTTCATCCAACAATCAAGAAAACACACTTTCTCTTCCATAAGCCAAATGATTCATCCGCATTCCATATATCAAAAATTCATTCTCCAAAAAGAAAATAAATCTCTTCACTTGTCTTATACTTATTATGACTTGCTCTTTCTTTCGAAAACCCAAAGTGTGCGTTGTCAAAAAGTCAAAGCTAAAGACTCCCCCGTGTTTGTTTACCCTTACCTCCTGAATAAGACATCTCAATCATTCAAAATTAGACGATGGAGGAATGTTGAGTGCTGAACAACCTCTCCGACCTCTTCACTCCACATCTCACAGAAAGAACCAGGGTCTAGAATTCGGAATCCTTAAAATAAGAAATAAATAAACAATGATAATGAAAAAAAATCTTGATTTCCCACCCCCAGTCCAAGTGCAATTGCTTGGGAATATACTTCGTAGACGGACAAGGCGCAAATTTGACGAAACAGATCACGGCCCAGACTGTTTTACCATGCATATAATCATTTCATTCCTCTAGGTAGACCACACGTTAGAGGAAATCTCTTTTTTTGCTTCACCTATATGTCTCGTAGGTGCGTACCAGGAATTAATTGCGAATAACACCTGTGTAGATACCTCACCTTTCGGTCATCTTGGCAAAAAGGAAGGGGGGAGGGATGAAAAGAATCTATAAGTGAAAGAGTATAGGCGGTTGCATTCGGACAGATACTGGAGGCGGGCAAGTGACAGCATGATTAGAGGTTGCAGCTCTACGTCTTCATTGGGTCCGGTAAATAGGGGGCCGCTACTGCGTAATTACGAGGTCCACGGCGCGAAAGGCCCGGCCAAGGTGTGAGGTCGGGCCGCATTCCGACAAGCAGGGTGGTCGGAGAACGATTTCTCTCTCCATCTTTTCAGTTCTGGTTTTCAATCCCTACGGAAAGTCCCTATAGTCGTTTAGTTTTCTTCTATTCTTTATTATCTGGAAGATTAAATTGCTGATACCATAGTTCATTTATTAGTTTCCTTTTTTCCCGAAAGAGATTTGTTAATATTCCATTTTTAATTTTTTGGAACTAAAAATTAGTATTCTAATGTGTTTCTTTCTACTCTAGGTTAATTTTAAATTTAATTTAATTTATGTAATTGAAAAGCTTAAACACGGAGCGAGTAGCAAAACATCTAAAGTAATTCTTTCTTTATAAATCTTTGCATTTTTTAAAAATTATTTTGAAAAATAAAATATTTTGAGGATAAACTAGAGTTTAAAGTTTCCTATATAGTGTTTTCACCCCAATATAACATTTATTATTTTTTTCCTGAAAACGAATAATTGTAATTTTATTAGATAAACGAAATGCTTTACAATTAGTATATAAAAATAAAAATCAATCGGTCGTAATGTAATTTTGAATTTTTTTGTTCTGATAAATAATGTTTTTATTAATTTATAAGTATTTTTACATGCTGATTTATTAAATATTTTGTCAAACTTTTCTTATCAAATTATTGCAGCTTCTGACTATAATATCTAACATAAAAATGTAAATAAAACTGAATTGTAAAAGAGCCATGTAAAGATTTAAAAGGTATTACATTTAAATCTGTTATTAGTATTATATTGCTTTGACACACGTGCTTGGAAGTAAGTTGCATAATAAAATTTAATGAGAGCACATACAGATTTTCAAAGGGAAAAGAGATCGCCTCAACGGGAGAAATAAGTCTAAAAAATCCCTACCGAAAGGGGAGTTTTCCTAAACATCCGCATGACTTCATGAACCGCTCGTGCAATTCTCGTGTAATTCATCTTAAGTGCCCACGCAGGTAGCTTCTACCTCTATCTCCAGTCTAGGGGGTGACAAAGGACCCCCTCACTACTGATTTTCCGATTCACGCCGCCAAATTGACCGTGAAGAAAATGCGAGGGCCAAACAGTCCTGGTGAGACAGCTAACTAAATTAAAGCTAAGGCCTCTCTTTTTGATGCTTCATTTTTTTCTAGCACTTCTTTTTAACTGGGAGGGGGCGAATAACATTACTTTTTTTCCCTTTTCTTTTCCAGTGTCCGCAGTAGGGGTAATAAAAAAAATCTTTAAAGTATGGGGTTTCGAGTTAAAAGCATTTCTTGAGATAAACATGCTCTTAGTTTTTTTTTTTTTTTTGCTTTGTTCCCTCATTCTTTCCATACGCTGTTTCTTTTTGTGCATTAGGAATAAGAAAAGGGGAAATAATGGACGACACATGACTTGTATAATGTTTTATCTCTTTTTGTTGCATAGAGATGGGGCTGCATATATCAGACTTAAGGAAAGAAAAGTGAAAGTTGATGCATTATATTTTTCTTTACTATCGATCCTTGATAGCTAATTGGAGGAGACGTAATTGATGGATTGAATTTATCTTATATAATTATTTTAAATTTTTCTACATAAGAAATTTCTATTCTCTTTAGTTTTGTCCATTGTTAAACATAATTATACAACGATAATTAGTTATTCCGTAGTTGGAAAAGAAGAAGCTAAAATAGAAAATACTTTTATACTCTCTATTTTATTATAATACAAAACATATAATCGCTATATTATTGTTTATTTTTACTGTATAAATTTCAGTTAATTCGTTTTCTAATTTAATATTTTTTTATTTTACTGTTTTCTTCTCGCTTAGCATAAATCCCTTACTTAAAATTGAAAAAACGAAGTTGCAGGGTTCTTTCCCATTTTAAATATTTCTTCGTGGCTTATAGCAATTTTATTGAACCCGTTGCTAAAGTTATTTATAATTTATTAACGGTTTATAATTTGAATTTATTTTAAGCTTTACCCTGCTTAATTTCGTTTTGCGTTAATTAATTTGAATACTTAGATTAAATCTTAAGAATCATTTGAAAAGTTAAATGAATTTATTCCCTTAAAGCAGGATTTTCTTAGACATCAGCATACTTCTATATCCAGGGTGGCGAACCTTTATGGATCAACGTGCCATTTTTTCTAAAGAAATGTTTATTTAATGAGATATAGACGTGCCATCAAATAATTTTGGAAAAATAATAAAACTAAATATACTATATCAACACAAAACTATTTACTACGAAGAAATTCCTTTTGCTCTGAATAGCTATAAATGTTTTAGTTTGCTTGTAATTCATATTAAAGTAACATGTGACTTATGTTGTAGCAGATTGGATTAGGATTAGATTAGGATTAGCAGATCTTATATTAGGATTGTGAGATGCTACTTTTTGTAGAACACATGCTGTATTTGAGTCATCTGCCAACGGTTTCTAAGGAATTAACTATTTTTGCTGTGGTTTACCTTTTTCTTCAAGAGGGTTTGTGATTTGTTTCAAAATACCGTTTTACAGACGATGTTCTGCATACCTACTCCAGAACATAGCCACAAACACCGTTTCGTCGCCTTTTCTAATAATGCCGTGTTTCTTGGTCCACCAATTTGAAATTCTCTGTTACATTTACTACCTTGTACTTTTTGTCCTTTTGCTGAACTAGCCATGTTAAAAAACAGTTAAGAATCGTAAAAATAACGCAGATAAACTTTAAAGTACAGTTGTGTCAATGGAATTGATTATGCTATGCGTAGACAAACTTTACACCATAAGCAATTGACATCATGAACGCACGACGCGGCGTAACTAAGGCAAAACAATAAATAACAAACCCCACCGCCCCGCGATCAATCCCTCGCGCTTGTTCTTAATACTTCATAGTAAATTCTGAAATAAAATGCAAACCATTTTGATAACTGGCGTGCCAAAAATATTGTGTCGAGTGCCATCAATGACACGCGTGCCACTGGTTCACCATCCTTGTTCTATATAATCATTTTTGCGTTTGTTTTTCACTACAATTGAGTGATTTGATGTTTACAGTAATTGTTTTATATTACGCGTATTTTTATTCTATTTTATTGATTATCCTTCTCTCAAATAACCCAATTAACCTTCTCGAAGTTGTTTATGTAAATGTACAATAAATGGGAGGGGGGATACACTGCAACAATTTTTTTTACATTAACTTGTAACAGTATCGAACATTCAGTAGAGATATTGATATTCCTAAAGAGAAATCGTTGCTAACTACAGTTGCAGTATTTTGTGGATTTGATTAATTGTATTTAAAATGGTATCAAGAATTAAGGATCTTTAATTTCACTTGTAGTTCTTATTTCGAAGTTAAATTCTGACTCTCCTATCAAGCTGAAAGCTTATGAAATCATTAATTATATTCACGACTATTTTGCGAGATTTCTCTCTTAAAATTTACCAGGGTTTTTCTTTTGATATCATAGCAAGTTTTAACTGCCATCTTCTTACAGAGGAATTATATGTGAAGAGATTAAGTATATACATATTGAATTAAAATTTAGAGTTGGAGTAAAAGTTTCACTCATCTAAAATGATAAAATGTATTCCTTTTAAATCCTGAGTCAGAATTTGCGAAACATAGTTCTTCCATTGAATAACCATAGAACAAAGAAATATTAATCAGTAAATGCAAAGGGTTCTAGATAGTCCATTAACATATGCAGAACTTCTATTACAAACAGTAAAGAAACTATAAACAGTAGAATCTTGATTAATTCTTAGAACTAATAATGCGTATCCAGCATGAAAGAAAAAAAAATTGGATTACCTTTTTACACAATATTTGAAGAGAATTTTTCGTCATAGAGAAAGTATTGTATTTGATATAAAAATCTGCTGGAGATAAAGATTTTTTTGGCACTACAAATGACTAAGAAACTGAAGAAAGTAATAAAAATAAATCAGAAGAAAATTGTTGTAATGTAAATTCAAAATCTATAAGAAATGTTGTTCTATATTCTAGTTAATGAATGGCAATAGTAATTAAATAATCATGGTCAAGGTCTGTGGATTTTAAGTGGAAGATATGAATTCTGATTCCACTAAAATCTCATTAAGCAGAATATTGGGAGCTGATGCAAGAAAAGTAAAATGGATTCTGAAACTCTGCATTTAGTGTGATATGAAATTTAGGAAACTAAGATTACATCAACACAGTCATGGGGATCGTGGGTAGCCTAGTGATTAGAGCATCGGATTCCAGACCGGAAGGTCTGGGTTCGATGCCTGATACCACCAAATACTCTCCGAGTGCACACGGAGTACGTGCTCGTTAAATCAGGTGTCCGAAAGTCTTCTGGGTGGTCATAGCAGAAACCACGGGTGCAGGGGGCTGGAGAATATTTCCCTCCCCTCCAGTTCCATGCCTAAATTATGGAGGTGGAGATAGGTGGTGTCGTCATCTATCGTGTAAAAACTTAGTCAAATCGTACTGCTACCTGCATGGTGCTCAAAGCTAATAGCTAACGACCGGCGTACACTTAGTCCTTTACCACTATGAATTTCGTGGGTCTCGATCTGCCACCGTCAGACAGGTGGCATTAGAAAAACAATAGAAACAGCAGTCATGCAAATGCGGCTGGTAATAATGGTCGTGAAACTCGTGGGCAACACAGTCTGATTGTGGGTTCAAGCCTGCTGCTATTAAAGACCCACTGTGTAAAGGGGCTGATGTTGATTAAATCTGGCGAGGCTCAAGGAAGTTTGGAGAGTGGTGTGCAACACACACACACAAATCAGAAGTCGTCTTCATCGCTTGATAGAAATCCATAACTGTGAGGTCCGTCTCCTACAGTCCTCGAGTAGCTTCAAATAGCAGATTTCAACAATCAATCAACTTTGTCATTTGACGATAGTTTGAGAACGATCTCCAGCAGCCTTTGAACACGTCACTATGTTAATAATTTAAAATCAAAATTAAAACTAGTTAATGTTAATAAATGAGGAGGAAATGCTTTTCAAAAGAGCATTAATTAAATTATTTGTTTTACAGTAAAACATCACTACGGTCAGAAAAAAAACGAGTATGTATCTTTAAAAATTATTTAAGATTCTTTAACTTAGAAGCTTCAAATCACAGAATATCTAGTAATTTATTAGCTCCAGTTTCAAATGATGAAAATACTTATTTTCAGTATTAAAAAATCTTATAGATATGTATTCAAGAACTGAATCTTATTGAAAGATAGATGAAGAAAAAGAAAAAACAAACAAAGGGCTATAATGCTGAATGAATGTCTTGCACAACTCAACATAGACAAAGAAAGAATCTATTAAATTTTTTTCATCAATCCCTTTTCAAATATTTAAGTATTTATTATTTGATTTTGTAAGTTTTATTTTACAATATTATTCCCTCAAAAGAAAGGCGGAATGTTTTATAATGAATTATTTATAATATATTGGCTAAATTCAACAATCAGACATGTACGATCAAGGGTTAAGTTTTTTTTACTTTTGATGAAGGAAACGAAAGAAGAATCCTTAAATTTTAAAATAATAAAAAAAGAATTAAAATTGCGTTTAAATAAAGAATTTTTCAAAAAGGTTTTACTGTTTTCCAAAAAATCCGAAAACGAAAAAAAAATTCAAATGCTGTAGAATAAAGCTTTTAAATAGCCTGAAACCCAAACATCATAATTAAAAAATTCTGGTTTTTCTAAACTTTAAATTGCGTAGAAATTGTATTAAAAGGCTTTTACAATTTACATATGATTTGAAATTATAATAAGAAACTGTTACTTACACTTTTCTTTAATTCATATTCTACACACGTCATATTTATACTCTTAAATTATAATCATTTTATTATAGTTGATTGATCTCCTTATTCCTTGAATAAGGTTATATTTGTATCTTGTTTCTTATACTTATCAAAGAATCTTATTTTTTGAAAAAAATATCCGTGTAATTCTATTATTTGTAAAATCTAATAAACTTTAAATAATAAAATCTTTGATTTTCAAAAACGTATTTTTTAAAATCAAAATTTTTTTATGTTTATGTAAAAGGAACAAAAATACAACTATGTCTAGAAACATCATAAAAAAATTTTGCAAAAATTTACTTTTTCTATAATTGTAAAAATGTTACATATAGGAATTTAGTAATTAGAAATTATACTATTTAACTTCTTGAAGCATTTTACCACAAAAATTTTACCAGTATTTTACTAAAATAAGAAGGGTTTATAAGGAACAAGAAAATAACGAATCCATATAAATTTTTAAGCAGAGAATTTATCTAAATTTTTGAAAAAAATTTTAGGAAACCTGTATAAAAAAAAATTTTAATGAAGAAAAATAAAGAGAGAAACTTAATCGATAATATTTTCAGAAATTCATTGCCAATGCAGCCGACATTTTTCAATGAGTCACTTAAATAAAATAACAGGGACTTATTCTGAATTTTTTTTTTTTTTGCTTAAATTACAATAAATTTTGTTTAAATTGCATTAAAAAAGTTTAAAAATTCATTTTAACGCAAAAATTCTTACTTTACAGGAAAAGGGGGAAGCTAATTTCCCCCCTTAAAACTGAAAAAAAAAGGAATTTTTAACGTGAGAATAATTTAAAACAATTGTTTTTAAACAAATACATTTGATGTATTACAATACCTTAAAATGCTTTTAGTACTTTATTAAAAAAAAAGAAACTTTTTTTGTTACCGTATGTAATTTAATTGTTATGTCTTATAAATTTATATCAGATATTTATTTCTAAAATTATAGTTGCAGGAACCTTTAAATTTTTAAGTTGTCACAAATATATTTAAAATAAAATAAGTTTGAATTATTTTCTTTCTTGTGTCTTAGATCCCTGAAATCTTTTCGGAATTGCGTTGTTTGGAATAGGTAATAGCTCGGGATAAATATATGGGACTTCTTTTCTTAAATAATTTCCTTAAAGTGTTTGTTTACTCAATTTTTGCAAAAAAATATATTAAATTTGATATTAGTAATGATTTTATTACTAAAATTTAATGTATTAAGATCAAAAGTCTAGGTTACTTATTGAATGTAATTTAAGAAGTAATTCGGTAAAGAGAAAATAGTATTTTGAAAAGAATGGTTTTTTATTAGTGAATATTTTTAAAATGTGAGGTTACTTTTATAGAAGTTAATAAGATAAAATAAAAAGTTTTCAATAAATTTATACAAAAATTTGTTAAAATGTGCATTTAAAAAGAAGTTTTATTACATGTTAAATATATTTTCATATTTAAAGCCTTCATTATATAGTAAGATTACTTTTTCAAAAATTGTACATAGATTTCATTTTAGTTATAAATTATTAATATTAAAATGATAAAATATTAAAATCTTGCCCCATTTAGTAAATTTAAATACTTAAAACATATATTTGTAAATCATTGTGAAAATTTCCCGTAAAAAATATATTAAGGATTTTTACAAGATGTTATTACAGATTCGCTAACTTTTAAATTGCCTTTTTTAAGGTTAAAAAAATAAATTTAATAATCTTAATACATTTTTCATCAAGCAATGTATAATGAAGTTTCTTTATTTATAAATTTGTTTTAGCTGCATATTTTTAAAACACATGATTTTATAATACAATCTATATAGAAAAATAAATTATTTTTTAATTTTAAAACATTTGAGAAACCTACCTT
Organism: Trichonephila clavata; assembly: GCA_019973975.1. NCBI lineage: Eukaryota > Metazoa > Arthropoda > Arachnida > Araneae > Nephilidae > Trichonephila > Trichonephila clavata. The sequence goes on along the minus strand of BMAO01019193.1, from coordinate 127,105 downwards.
TGTTTTAAAAGCGTAAAATTCTTAACACAGTTCCTGTCTTTGATACAAAAACTAGTTATGTAAACAAAACGTTGAGTTTTATTATTTGTAGGTCTTAACACACCGAATATTCTAGTTCAATTCTGTTCAGATTAGGTATTAATCTAATGAAAAAATTGTATCTAAAACACTCTACCTTTTGTTTTTCTCTTTCAAAAAGCAATAAAATTCGTTACAATGCAAAGAAAAATTTAATTATTTACATATATAATAAGAAATTAAAATTTAATTCTCTAATTATATATTATTATTTTTTTAAAAAGAATTTCTTTTAGATTTCCTCTGTGAAGATTGCTTTGCTATTACATAGTTGATGTTGCAGCAAAAGCATAAAGTCTCATACGCATCAATTACTTTATTTCTTTGCTGTTTAAAACTCTTCACATTTCCTATATTATTGAATAAACATATAGTTGAGTATTTTATTTAAATCGTAAATGTTCAATAAAGTTATCCAAACCTTTCTGTCAACATGTTACTTGAGTGAAAAAAATCAACAAAAGCTAAATAAAGCAGATAAATGACACTTTTATCAAAAGACTAACTAAACAATAAGGTTAAAATAAAATTGCTTGTATGGATGTAATTCTTAATCGTATTACTTATATATAATATACTCAGGAGACTTTAAGACTAGTTTTAGATTTTTTAAAAGTAAAAGTATTGCTTTAAAAATAAAAATATTCATAGGAGGGTAAAGCTCCTTCAACTGCATCATTGTTGAACTATGTATTTTGAAGGAAAATTTTTTCATCAGAAGTATTGACTTAGATGTATTCTTGTCATAATACTTTTCAGTTTAAAGGCAAAAATAAAGATATATATTTAAAAGAGGAAAATAATTCTTTTATAAACTGCTGGTTGTATACTGTTCTTATAAAACTAGAGGTTTCTCGACCATTTTTTAATTCTTTTAAAAAATGGTAAAATTCTTACTTTTTACAATTTATATGCAATGAACTAAAAAAAAAATTAGGAATAGTTTATAATCTTTTTTGTTACTATTTTAAACTTGCAGTCAATATCCTTTGATAGTTTTAGTTTTATTTGTTAACTTTTCCTCAAAATCTTGCACAACTAGAACATGCATTTATTTAAAAATGAAATATATGATCAACTTGAAGGCTGTGTTATTAAAATTAAAATTTCTTGAAAATGAGAAACATTTAGAGATATTTAAGGAAATATTACAGATTCAAAATCTTTCACAGATTGAATTGTATTTCATGAATGGATTTACAGAAAGCTATTTAGCATAAATATTAATTTTAAATTAGTACAAAATAATTAAGATGAATTTTCGTAGGTTTCTAACTGAACCAAAATTTAACAAAGCTAAATTATTTTCCTTAAACAATAATATTTTAAACAATTTTTGAAATTTTGTAAAATTTATAATTACATATAATTTTCTTTCTTTGTAATAGCAATAGTTGTTTGGAAAAATGGCAAACAAAGCATTAGGAACGTATTAAAAATTTAAATTATACAGCTGTAGACTATTTCTTTTTTGTAAATATTATTTAAGAATAAAAATGAGAGATAAATTATCGGTTAAAGCATATTTTAGCATGATATATGTCATACTGTACCTCAATAAAATCTAATTCAACACTATAAACTATTCCTTATTTTTAAAAAATATAAAAGAATTAAAATTTATAAAAAATGGAGCTTTTCTTTTTTTCGATCTAAATGTGCCCCGTAAAGAATCTTTTCGAAATGTCAACAAATCGCATGAACAAAAAGAAACGATTAAAAGATATGTTCCGATTTTCAAACTATTATTTGAAGTTTATAGGCTAAACATTTAAAATAATAATTTCATTAGTTGAAATCATTCTTATTTTATAAAACATGTTTCATATGTTTAGTTTTTTTAGTAAGATGTTCATTGCTTTTGTAATAATGTTAAGTAATTTACGCTATTTTCTACAAATTTATGTATTTCATAGAAAATATTAATGTAAATGTTTCATAAGTAATGCATAAATGTTTCATAATAAATGTTTTATCAATATATAAATGCAGCTTCAAATAATTAAAATATTGTTATGCCTTTTAAAAAAATCATCATATATCAAAAATTAGTAATTTATTGTAATGGTTTATTAGTAATGAATAATTATAAAAGACTATTAAATTATTATTAATAATTAACATCAATAAATTATTTGATAATGATTAAATGATTAAGCAGTAAATAATGGCTTTATAGATTAAATGTTAACAAAAATTAAAGTTAAAGAAAAATTATTCAAAAAACGTAGTATCTTTCTTTCTAAATTTATGTAAACATAAAAATTATAACAAAAAGATAAAAATGTCTGCTATCAACTCCAAATTATTTTGCTTACATTCATGGGATTCAATTTATTTAAAATTATCAGAGATTTCTTTCTTTTCCCAGTTTATGAATTAAATTAGATAATGTGTTACTTAAAGTAAGATTAATTAATTCGAATACTGCTATAATTCAAACTTATTAGTACAAAGTAATACATTTCCAAATTTTATGACAGAAAGCCTATAGAGCACTACATCAAACAATTCTTATTAATATGAATAAATCATTTATTTACAGATTGAAAAAATAAAATTACATTTTAAAGACAAAGAGAAACATTTTAACAGACTACACAAAAATAGACACTTTAGTAACATAGAAAAGCCCTCATATAAAAACCATCAAGAATATAAAGCTCATGTTTTAAAGAAAACTCTTAATAAACCTTAAGAGCCTTAATAAATTAAAAAGAATTATAAATACAAAGGCGGCTCTTATTAAGAGCCTTATAATACACAACACGAAATATTAAATTCATCATCTATTTCTGTAAGATTGGCCAGCCACCTTTTAAGCTTAAAATATACGTCAGAAGGTTTAATGTCTTAAATGTTTGTTCTGACGGCATTTATTTATCGAATAGAGAGATAAAAAATACTTCCCACGCATAAGTTTACAATGTGAAAAATTCACTTTTACTTGATATTAGAGTTGAAAGTACTTCGTAAGCAAAACATTATCTTTCAAGTATATGATATCAAAATAAAGCTTTGTAGATGACACTGTAGCTATACAACACAGCTTTCATGTAAAAGTAGAAGATCAATTCTACCTTAATATTTTCAAACCAATATAAATGGATTTAAACGCTGTATAAAACAATATATTCATGTTTTTTTATACAACTAAATTTACATACCTATGGAAACACATTTTTTTTAAAGGAAAAAGAGACATTCTCTCTCTTTTACCTAATTTATTGAATCATAAATGTTCCTTAGTAATAATTAGTAAAATAGATTGCTTTGTGAAAATCATTCTATTTTAAAAATTCCATTACGGAAATTATATCTCATTTTATAATCAATAACTATTACTCAGTAATATAAAAAATATGATTGAAATCTTAATGATATTGAAAACTATATATATAATTATGTATGTCAATTTATACGTTTTATACAAAAAATTGATTGCAAGTCTAGTTCAAATGTTACTTCTTTCAATAGGTGGGATATGAACGCCCATATATCATGGATAACTTATGAACACATATAAAAGTATTTCAAAAATAGTATTATATACGAAGAATGTAGTATTTTTTACATCTTTTATATCACTAACATAGGCAATTATATCAGGAACTGAAATCTGAAGCCTCGTTTTAATGCCAAAGCATACTTTAGAAAATATAAATATATGTTTAAAAAGCAACCATGCTTTTCTGTTTGTTATATTCATCAGCATTGATAAATTCAGCTTCTCAGTCATCAGTACCATAATTTTTTTATCCTCAGTACCTCAAAAAATGTGCTTGCATTAATTTAAGTTTTTGGAATGCAATATGTGTGAATAGTTAACACAGATTCAGAGCACTTGATGATCACAAACACGAATGCACTAATTTCCTTGCTTTACACGTCCTACACTCCACTTGGCAACACCAATGAAAAGTACAGTTGCACCGATTCGTTTCTTCGCGATATTCGGATTTGTAGCCCCGACCACAGCACATGAGATCACACCCATCAACTCCAATAGAAGTTTCGTTGCAATAACGTCCATTTGTTCCCCCATGTCCCAAACTAGGATCCGGGATGCAAAAGTCCGGGGAACTTTCGAAGTAAACGAGGTCTTTTTTGGAAGGAGGTTTGTGTTCTGGATGGTAAGGCTTTAGCAGAGCTCTGCGTCTTACATTCCCTCTGTTGGTGACCAAGACCCTGGAGGCACCATCGAATCTGTCCTTGAGTCCATCTCCAACAGCACGAAAAGGTGGAAGCTGCATCCAACAAGTCTGAACTGTGCAACTGCCTGACATACCGTGGCATTTACATTGGCGCCTCATTCCAGCAATCACATGCTATAAAATAAGTATAAAAAATGTTTTAGAAATATTCTTATAAAAAATTCTTTCAATATTTATTCATAACTTTTGGTTGTTATGATGATGTTGACACATTCAATAAGTGAGCCTAAACTGTAAAATTTCAGTTCGAAGTACAAAACTTTTTGAATAAAAAAATCGTAAAAATGTTTTCCATTACATATAAAAACATAAATTACAAGTGATTAACTCATAATACACAGAATACTATTATATATAATAAAAAAAACTGAATTGCAATAGATAGAAATCAATGTGTGTGAGTGTGTGGCATGTATATGTGGCGGGCGCATGTGTGGTGTGTGCGTGTGTAGTATGTTTTCCTACATATATATGTGTGAGGTTTCGATCTTGCAGCGTTCAAGAAATGCTTACTTTTTGAAAACAAATAATTTTGTATTAACAAATATTTATCAATCAGTATGCATATACATATGTTCGTATGTGTGTGCGTGTGTATGTGTTTAAACTATATTAGTAAATTAAAAATACAATTACAATTTTTAAATTATAAAACTTTTTTACTTTTCTCCTTTAACAAATTATCTAGAATAAAATTTAGTCTACAAATTTTAATAAACAATATTTTTATTGTATTGCTCCTTTTTGTGGTCATTACTTTCAAATATACTTCACAGATCACAGAAGTATTCTATGTTTTTTATTTCATATTTAATTATTTTACAGCTTTAGATTCTATTGCTTTTTTTTTTTCTGTTTATTCTTATTTTATGAAAATGTTGTATTTCTGCCAAGTTATACAAAGCGAAAAAAAGGAAAACTTTAGTGTCTTTAAACGAGTTTGACTCTAAAGTTCAATCTTAAGCTTTGACTTGTTAATCGATATGTCATGTTCCATATATAATAAATAATAAATATAAATAAAAATCAAAAAAATAAAAATAACACTAAGATCAAAAAAAAAAAAAAAAAAAAAAAAAAATTATCAAACATTATGATCTAGCTTCATGTTAACATGAAATAAATGTTAATTCAACCTTCTCCTGCAGCAGAAATTGTTTCTACATAATAGTTTCCAGTATAAACTAAGGCAAAAGCCTAAAACCCACGTGGGTGAATATAACAGCAATAGAATAAATTGCATATATATATATTATATATATATATATATATATATATATATATATATATATATATATAATATGTATATATATATACTGGATTTGTTTTTTACAACAAGGAGAGAGAGATTTCTCGTTTTCTGAAATAATGAATTTTCTCTCAATCCCTTTATTTAATTAAGATTTTCTATTAGTAATTAAGTCTAACTTTTTAAGCATCAAAAGTTATGCGGCATTTCATTCGATACATAAATTTAAAAAATCTGGACCCATTAAACGAAATACCTACCATAAAATCCGGTAGATAACGCGCGCACCTATACGTTTAAACCGCATTTTTTAATTTTCAGGTATATTCGTTGTATTATGCACACCCCATTATTTTTACAAAGAAACCTGAAATATATGTTTGCACTGCTGTTATGTTTGAAATCTTTTATTCGATGTATTATCCCAGGTTTTTGTGGGGAAAAATTGTATATTTTTAGAATTACAGCTCTTTTGAAGTTTATTAGGTATGCCAATTCATTAAAATAAGCAGTATTTTGATGAATGTATAAGTCCAGTTTTCTTTATGCTCGCTTCTGTTTTTATTTATAAAACTATCATTTTTATACACCCGACGTATAACGCGCTCTCGTAAATTTCGATCCCATTTTTCGTCTTAAAAGTGCGCGTTATACGCCGGATTTTACGGTATATAAGAATTCTGTTTAAGAAATATCTAAATAAAGTTGTGCTGCGAGATAAATTATTGTTTAATTAAAAGCAAAAAATAAATTATATCCATGTATTTTAGCAAAATCAATTAAGATTATATATCTTTACCATTTTATAATCAGTAATGAATAATACATTGGAAAAAGAAAAAAAAAATCATGAAGCAGGAGCAATTCAAATTAAATATTGAAAAAGAAAAAAAATTGCACAAAAATTTATTCATATTTTCATATTAAATTGAAATAATAATAATTATACTGTTCAATCAAAAAGACGCAAGTAAACTAAAAAAAGAATTCCTTTTTTCAATTCCTCTACTATTAGTTCCCTCTCTTCCTATATATATATATATATATATCCTTCAAATTTTTAATCGTTAATAAAATACTTTCTATTCATCCATTCAAGTTCAAACATATTTTTTAAACTTGTAGTGATGACACTTCATGTTAATGCAGTTTTTTCAAACATTAATTCATGAATTAAATTAAAAGTAGTAACAAACAAAAACAAAAAAAAGTGTAACATCATATATAGAAAGGAAAATGGAAAATTGCAAGGAAAATCGCTTTCTATTTTATCACTTATTACTGTGATTCTGTCATATGTATATGCATATTTATATTAATTGTAACTGTTTCATGAAAAGTAAATAAAATAAAAATTTTCTTTGTTGACCTAAGTAGGAATTGACTTAAATTTTTTTTATATTACTTGTTTCTTTTTAACATCTGCTTTAAATAAAAAGATGAACGGAAAATCACATTTCCTAGGCAATCTCGCACTCCATCCCCCCTAGACCAGCAAAATTAAGCCATAATCGGTCATATCAAATGACATGTAATCAGGATTCCTCTTGAAAACTTACTATTCTCTACCGTCGCATCGATACAGTTCGTTAGCGGACTACTTGTTGCAAGTCCTCCAAACAAAACAAAAAGCAAATCGGACGAGTTCTCTTCCCCATGACACAGGTGGACAGCTAAATTTCGTTGATACTCCATATTTCATGAAGGCCGAGAGCGAGGCAACAGGAAGAAAAAGAAAAGAGTCGGGGTGACGACCACCGGTGGCGTATATTGTCCACTAGAGTGTTTTGCAATTCATAAATCAATTAGTTGGCTTTGCCCCGGGTGAGTCGTGACTTAATTAACTCAAGACTCGGGGTGGTCTCACAGCTTCATCGATCAGAATTGCAGGTCCTGCAACACGTCACTGTTTGAACTCCACGGAACACCTGAACACGACAAAAGAGATATTAAAGGCATTATACATACTTGGACGGGAATGGGGGATTATGGGGCTTGGATTGGATTCTTAAACGTCAAGGTAACTGACTGGTATTCTTAAAAAAAAGTGATTTTTCTTAAAGTGATGAGTCGTGATGTTCAGGCTTAAAAACTGTTCGTTTGTTGCTTTTTACGTGTTTTGATTACACTTTCAGTTTCTTATATTAACTATATACTCTTCCGTTTATTTTAAGGCCTGTTTTCGCCATATGCACAAGAGCGCGAACTTAACGCGGAGCACATTTTCAGACAGAGAAAATGCCTCAAATTTTATAAAAATTTGTGACATTGTATCTCATGCATTTGTTTATAATATAGTGTTTTTAAAATTTCAAAATATTTAATTAATAATTAGTTTTTTCTTTTAACATGTAAAAGGATAGCTCATTTAGTATTATGGTATAGGAGAAAAATGCGAAACACGTTTTATAAAAGAAAAAATGCGTCAACTCGGATAAAAACGAGTAATATGATAAAATAAGAGATTCTCTACAGGATAGTGAATCAAGAATATAATATTAATGTTTGAGTACTTTTATATCTGAAAAAATATTCCGAATTTGGGTTCTATTCTTTAATATTAACCGAAAACAGCCTTATGGTTAAGTAGAGCTTTAAAAACATTTTGTTTTAACATACAGCTTGAGGTAGAAAAAAAATGGTGCATCGGCAAAAAATTATAAGTGTATTGGAAGAATTTGTTTCAACATTAAATAATTTAATGTTTAGATAATAAAGAATTATTAATTAAAAATAATCATCACGGATTTTCAAAAAGATATTTAAAGATTTTTAAGTATTGATAATGCATTTTCTGAGTTATAAATGAGTTCAATAATATCAAACACAAATTTAAATTGCATGGAATTTTTTTTAAGAAAATCCATTTAATTTTACGTAAGAATATTTAAGTTTGAAGCGAGAAGAGTCTCTGCTAAATGAAGGATTTGTTTCCTTCTTTAGAAACATTGCAATGTGATAAAACTATTTTTTATCTTTTTTTTAATGATTCAATTAATTTTAATGCATTTAAAATTAAGTAAAATATTTTATACTTATTTTTCTCCCCTTTATACTTAAGGAAACATTTTGGTACGTTATTTTTTACTATGGTCAAAATATTCTGAAATATTCCAAATTTGGGAAAATTTGATTTATAAATATTATTTTTAAAAATTTACTGATCTTAATAGCCATAAGAAGCATTTATTATCATCTTGATAATTATCTTTTTGTTGGAACAAAAAAAAAGCTGTACCAGCATTCTTTCAACCGGGTTCTCACCGGATAAAACTTATGTTAAGAAGGCACGAATAAAACGTATCGCATTATGTGTTCCAAAGGAATCATTAAACTTGCAGGAAGAAATAGAGAAAAAATGTAGATTGCAGACATATACGTAGTGAGTTGATGAAGTATTTCCGTAAACGGTAAATAGACCCTGAAATCAGGGTATCAGACAGATCTAAGAGCATTATGTTAATATAGATGGTTTCCTGCTAGTAGAGACCTATTCATTAGTGTTGATATTCCAACCCATGGAACGTGGGAAGACAGTGTTTCTCGCTGTGAGCACTGACAACAAAACAGGATGGGGGCCCATTCGCTTCTTGTTGGGTCCGCACTAGAGGAGGTCGATAGAATTACTTTGGCCGATTTCGTTACACATTCGAAAGTGTCTGATTGAGGAATTTTTCAGATTCAATTGAACATGTACCTTAGCTAAGCTTCATTCAATTTCATGTATCTTACTTTTAAGGAACCATTTTCCGGACTTAGTGGGACAGATAAGCTCGAAATATCTTGGGTTCATCTGTAGGCTTCATATTTTGAAAATGTTCATAAATTCAATTTCAAATGAATATCAAAGTTTTTTTAGTCTTTCCCCCTCACTAATCGTATTAAGTACAAGTATGAGTTACTCCAAAATAGTATTTTAAAAATAATTTAAAAGCCTTGGGACTAAAAATAAAAGTTAAAAATAAAATGTGTGATTAAATTGTTTTTAAAATGTACCTAATTTGGTCACACATACATTTGATTTTAAAAAAAATAGTTTTTAAATATAATAGAACTTCTCACTATTAACTATAAAATTCGTTTCCACTTGAAATTGGTTCTAATTCACCAACATTTAGTTATTAGATAAATTGTATCTTAAGAGCTTATATATAATTTTTAGTTATTCAGGGATGCCAATTCACATGTGTGTGTGTTAATCTCGTCATCAATCCTTAGTATACAATGTTATATGGCTTTTTCACCCGAAAGAAATAAGCATGTTTTTTTTATTGATTTGTTACTCATAAATTTAATGTTTGTAATCACAAAATGCATGGTGAAATCTCTAAGTATTAACGCAAATTTTGGTGTTGTGTATACAAAAAAAAGTCAAACAACAACAATAATAAGCTATTTGATGTTTAAAAAGAGAGGGTAAAGCAAGTTGCAGTTCTTTAATTGAACAATTACTTTGATTCCTAAAACATATTTACCAAGAAAAAAACAATTCAATTTTTTTCTCACTTATGAATTTTTTGTAGCTGATGTCTTGCAACTTTCAACAATCTTTTTGAGTGAAAAAAATTTTTCTTAGAACTTTAAACACATCAACATTTATAGATTTGGATGAAAAAATAATCTGCTCAGGTTGATATACTTAAGATCGAAAATAATAATTTTAATTTAGTTCACTCGTTATTACTTATTCATATATATATATATATAATAATTTAAGTTTTTTCTAGGTATCATCAACTGCATTAACTAAAAACAGGTTTTTTCTTGTTCTAAATTTATTCTATTAAAAATTTATAAGAATATTCAATCGTGATATATAAGAAGACGTGACAGCTTTTGAAAAATGAGAATTTTTCAATTTAACATTTCCAAATATTTCGTTAAAATACAAAGTTTTATTTCTTAAAAGGAATATTTCTTTTAAAATATTTATAGCCATTTGTATAATAAACACAACACAATTCTTTCTAAATTCTAAATAACTTCCTTTTTGGAAGAACAAAATTATGGATTTTTATATATTTTTTAAAAAATTTTAAATCAAAAATATACGCAAAAAAGAACTCAAAAATAGGAAAAATTGACTTAAAAAGGCTCGAACTTCTTTTAGTTCAATAATTAAGTAAGTTGCTTTTACCATTAACGATTTGCTTAAATCAATAAATTCTACACCTAACTGAAGTCTTATTCATTAAGTTGTTCATGTGTTTGTTCATTAATTCAGCCCTGAACGAAAATAAAGAGAGAGAGAGAGAAAGAGAGAAAGAAATAAAATGAAAAAATCCTCTGTTTTAAAGGAAGAGGGAATAAATTTTACCATTTTACCAAACAACACCGGGGCTCACTGGTTTGATTTATAACTCCCCCCATTCAGAGCCTATGTCATTAAAGCAACTCTCATGCTGCGATCCCCGCAATTAAAACACGAAGAAACGAGACATTATACGTGGGAGTCGACGTTAACATCTTTCTATTGAGACAATTTGATACTATTAGCGCTGAAATATGTGCGATTTTTTTTCCTCAATGAATGTTAATGTAGTTCACTGAGGTAAGTTACACCTTATTTAGTGTCTGATGCATATCCGAGATGTAATTTGGTCATCCTCTCTTTCTGGGCTTACGTAATGATTGAGCCACGTGACTAAGGATCCATCCGTCCAAATACCTCTCGTTTTTAAGGAGCGATTACCTCATGTAATTCGCACCGGATGTTGTGGTTTCTATCGTTTCGAGGATCATTTAATTATTGCGTTTTAGTAATGATCTTTTACACCCTAACTGTTAAGAAGAAACCTCAAAATTAGGGGATTACCGATCATTCCTTGGTGGGTCCTTTGTTCTTTTTTAAAAAAACTTTGGTTACAAATTTTAATGTGTCGTGTGGTCCACTGAACAATGGATTGCATGTAATCGTATTTGATATAAATATGGAGGTTTTTTAATTGTATTTTAAACTTGCGGTTATAGATGGATTCCCAAGGAAAGTCAATATGATGAGCTACTTCTGTCAAGTAGAAAAATAATTTTTGAGCGCGTATTTTTAAGCTAAAAGTAATATATATATATATATATATATATTTGAAAAAAAGATGTTCAAAAACTAAACTAAAATATCATTTAATTGTTAAGTGCACTCAGTACTTGCTCCTATACTTTTGTCAGTCTAAAATACAGCACAAACGAAAGGTATTTTAAAGAAAATTATTTTGAATTTTGCAAGAAATAAGGATTAAATATGTTATACATAAGAAACGAAGGTGAATGATAAAAGTTACTTTGAAATTTTAATATTTTTTTGAAATGAAGTTTTGTATCCTTTACTTTCTAAAACATGGGTCGGCAACCTATGGAACGCGTGCCACATGTGGCACGCGATACAGTTCTCTGTGGCACTCTGCACTACTTGACAAATTTGTCAATTTTTAAGTGGATGAAAATTGACAAATTTGTAACGGACCTTATTTGACAAATATCTTCAGAATTAGGGATATTTATGGCATTACGAAAAATCTGAAAGATAACTCTATAGATAAATTTACAGTTATTTTGTAAATTAATGAATGTCATTGCTTGAGATATTTAATTGTTGGAGAGAGAAAACTGAGCATATACTTTCCGCTTTTGATTCTAAATATCAAAGTAAAAAATCTTTCCTCATATGAAAAATATTTGGAGTACACAAAGAAATTGTTTAATAATTGAATGCTTAGAATCGTGTCAAATTGAAAGTTACTCATTATACCCCTGATTTTGCGATATGAAAGTAGAGTGGTTTGAGCACTGATTCGCATTAAAATTTTTATTTATCTTTTTATTGAAATGTAATAAAGGGAAATGCTTATATTTTACGTTGTCTATTTCTTATTTTAATAAACATGCTTAAAAATACATAATATATATATATACAATGTTAATTTTTTTTATATTTTTGTTGGAAAAATAATTTTAAATCGCGCTTTTTATTTTTATGTTCAGAAATATTTTTAATTGATGCAAAATTAAAAAATAATAAAACTGTAAACCTAAATTATTGACTTATATTCTTTAATTCTGCATGCATTATCGCGAAAATCGAATTGTTTCAAAAATGTTCTACTCAGTGGCACGCTGAATGATATTGATAGATTGGTTTGACACGCTTCAGCTAAAAGGTTGCCGACCCCTGTTCTAAAATATCTTAAGTTATCTGAAATTGTTTTTTTTTTTAGTTTTAGGAATAGAAGCAAGATAAGTAAATTAAGAACATTGAAATAAAAATATTCAGTCATACCAACATACATACAAAGTATACGTCATTAATACACTAATGGCTATTAAAATTGCTACACCAAAAAGAAATGCAGATAAAAAAATGATATTTATTGGACAAAAATATATTATGCTAAAAATAACAAGTGATTAAACTTTCAGGAAATTGGGGTGTATAGATCCTGAGGAGTCAACACCCGGCTAAACCACCTCTGACAGTAATAACACCACTTATACGCCTGGACATTAAATCAAACACAGATTGGATGGCCTGTATAGGCACAGATGCCCATGCAGCTCAACACGATGTCACAACACATCAAACGTAGAGACTGGCGTATGCTGACGAGTCAATCGCTGCGCAACCATGGATCAGACGTTTTCTAATGACGGTAGTTCTGGTGAACGTGCAAGCCATGGCAAAAACCGAGAATTTTTCATATCAAGAAGGTCCGTACGATACCGGCAACATGAGGTTATGCATTATCCTTCTGAAACGTAGGGTACCGCAGTGCTCGAATGAAAGGTAGAGCCACGGGTGGTAACACACCAGAAATGTAATGTGCACTGTTAAAGTGCCGTCAATGCAAACAAGATATCAAGACGTATATTAAATAACACCCTATTCCATCACGCTAGACGATGGGCCAGTATGACGATGACGAATGCAAGCTGCCAATGTACGTGCACCACGAGGCCGCTAAACACGGAAGAGAACCATTTTGATGGTGTAAACAGAACCTGGATTCATCTGAGAAAAATGACATCTCGTTATTCGTGTACCCAGGTTCGTCGTTGATCACACCATTGAAGACACTCCTGCCTGTGATTCAACGTCAAGGGTAACCACAACTATTGTCTGCAGCTGAGAATTCATGCTCTTGCAAACGTCGTTGAACTGTTCGTGCAGACACTTGTTGTCTTCCAAATGGCCCCAATTCTCAGAGCTCTTGACTTGGCTGCATGATCCAAAGGTCATGCAAGTAACATACATGTCTTCTCGGCTGCTAGTGATAGGGGGCCGTTGAGATCACCACGGAGTTCCGTATTACCGTCCTGAACCCATCGATTTCCTATTCTGCTACCAGTCATTGGACCTCGACCGACGTGAGCAGCAATACTGCGATACTATATACCGTAATCCCGGTACGCTGCAATTCAGCCCTTATCAAAGTCAGAAACGTGCATTTCTGCTTCTTACACGAGACGTCACAACTTTTCACTAGGCAACAACGTTCAAATGCAATTTGTGTATGAGAAACAAATTGAACAATTTCCTTATTTAAACATATTGTAGGTGTCGCTAACGGTGCCTGCATTGTCTGAATGCGCTGAAAGGCTAATCATTTGCATATCACAGTACCTTCTTCCTGTCGTTTCAATTTCACGTCTGTAGCATGTCGTCTTCTTGGTGTTGCAATTTTAATGGCCAATAGTGTAGACTCTGCTTACAAATTTCAAATAAATTTAAACTATTGATAAATTGATTTAAAAAAAGATTCAAGAATACAAGTTTTGAAAAATGCTGAAAAATATAAGATCCATTATTTTACGGTATATCTCTCATATTTTTCAATATTTTGCATTACTTGTGTTCTTAAATCTTTTTAAAAACCAATTTATTAAAATTCTATTTAAAAAAAACTTCAAAATCTGTATATAACAGTGAAGTACACAAGAGGGATTCGGAGAGAGCAGCAGAGTTTTAATTTTTTACCATACAAATCATCCTTCACACTTTCGTTTGCGTGTTTGTTAAAATGTGCTAACTTTTAAAATGTGCCCTCTTGTAAAAGAGATTTGTGTACTCCAGGAGTATATAATACCATAAACTCGGTGTTTAATAATTTGCATGACTGGACCATATAATTTTAAAAGAATATTTTAAAGAGATGGGAAAATGAGTAAGATTAAAGAAAAAATAATATCCAATAACTTAAAGAGGAATGTTATTGTTCTTCATTATTTCAGGAAATATAGTTAAAATTTATTCTTTTAGTTAAACATTTAATATTAAACCTCAAAATATCAAAATTAGTTCAAAATTTTCAGTTCTTTTTAGATTAAAATGATTCATATCCTTCAAAATTTCAAATGATTTCATAACATCTGCATTAATTTTTTAAGAAATGCTTTTATTCCATAAGTTATATTTTGAAAAATTTAATCAAATATAACCATTTTCTTAACTCTGTTTTTCTCAGTAATATTTCGAATAAAAGTTTCACTAGGAAGTTATAATTATTCCCATTTGGAATAATTTGAAAGTACACACTTAATATTCAATGGCAGTGGTACAGGTAAAGCCCCTTTCATTGATTCTTAATTGCCCCCGGTAGAGAAGGAAGCACAGGATGAGACCAATAGTTCTGGGTGGTTAAAGGCTAAATTGTTGCTGTTGCAGTCAAGTAATTAGACCACCCAGTTGCTCGAAATGTATCTTTTTTAATAAAGGAACGTCACTTACGGTACTAATGAGCCACCTAGGGGTAAGATAGTCGCTTAAAAATGCATGTTGGAAAGAAACAACATGTTTTCGTTAGAGAAATTTTTAGGAATTATAGTTACCTTATATTGTAATTAAAGGATTTCATATCTATAAACAAAATGGTACAGAAATGAGTTTCTTAATCTCATAGAATTGTTATGAAAAATAATATTAAAAATTGTTCTTGTGTAAACATTATAAAAAGAAACATTTTTTAATTCGATAAATAATTACGATATTGCTTTTGATAAGTAGTAAGTATATATGTTATCACTAAAGGGCAGAAATCAGTTAATCTGCAGATTAGCAAGATAATTTGTGAATTATCATCACATTACCTACTAGAAACTCGTTAATCTGCACATTACCTGTTGCGCACTTGTTAAAGTCAAAGTAAGATTCTTGGTGGAACAATAGCTTAAATTAAATGCTGTTTATATTTATTTTTCATATCAAAATAATCAAGTTAATACAATCTAACAATTAACAATTAGTTATAGAATCAGTCATCAATCAATGGAAAAACTGCAATACGAAGAATCAAACAGTTTAAAATATTATTGCAATTAAGGAAATTAACATAATGTTGTTTATTTTTCAATATCTACAGAATCACGTTTATACAATTTATCAAACTATACAAATTAGTTGATAGATTCATTTATCAATCAGTTGAAAGGAAATGAGAGAAACAAACTTTTGTACATTAACGATACCGAAACTGTGAAGGTGAAGAATACCTAGTTAAACTGCTAAAAACTCTGATTCCACACTTTAAGGAAGCAATCTTAAGTTAATTTGCACATCAAAAACTTTCGAGCTTTAACTGAAACATTTTGAAAGATGCTTTGCATTAAAAGTTATTTTTATTCAACTAAAATTTTCTGTGTTTTAGGTAAAAAAAAATTCTAAAAGTTAAATGGTTTGTGTCTTTAATTTTTAAAATAATTCTCATTTGTGAAATAAATAACATTAACAAGTTTAAATAAATATGTAAAATTTAAATAAAAACTTATTGTTCGAAGATTTTGTATACAGTTGTATAAAATTATTCAAATGCTACCCTTATTAAATTACGATGTTTTTTCCGTCGAGCTCTTTATTCTTTGAGATTGTATAAGAACTTTAAAGTTTAAGAAATCTATAACTTAATCGCATAATATTAAAAATACTTTGCTCTTGGTTACTTAGCCCTTACATTGTTAGTACTATTAACTAAGTACAAGTATATATTAGAAGCATATATATGTATATATATATATAGTTAATAAGAGTTACATTATTATATAATTCCCTGACCACTCCCAGGGTGTTCTCCCTCAAAATTGGGGCGGAACCGAGCCAAATTGTACTGTCACCTGCATGGTGCTCAAAGCTACGGCTAACGACAGGCGTACAATATAGCCCGATTCCATGATGAATATCGTGGACCTCGATCTAACTACGTCAGACAGGTGGCATTAGTAACAACAACAACATTATTATATATATATATACACAGAGAGAGAGAAAATACCTAATTACTGCCTAATTACCTGATATCAATACATTTTCACATTAATTTCAAGTATATAGAATGAACGTAAGATATTCCTTATAAATTTTTTTCTAATGTCTTATTTTTGAGTAAAATAGTACAAAAACTTACCGTTCTGCCAGCTTCATTATTGTGTAAGTTCATGGTGAACCTGAGATCTTTGCCTCTCTCGGCAGAATCCACAAATTGCCTGGAGAACTTTGAACCAAAGTCTATGTTGTCACTGCAGCCACCCCATTCCCAATCCAGGCCACTGGGGCCCCGGCGCTTATAATCGCAGCTACAAGAACTAATGAGTCCTTCTCTACAGGCTCGGGCCATCGCATGTGTGACACCAGCACTTGTGATGGCATATAAAAATGCTGTCTCTCTACAACCTGAAAAATGATTTGGTTAAGCATTCATACGAAAGTTTTGCAAAACTTTCAGAACATCTAATTTTTAAGGTATTTAAAATTTTATTGCAATTTAAAGGATCTCTAAGCTTACAAAGTGTAAATACATAAGAAGAAATCCGAAAATTTCAAACTGTAACTAATTTTAAACAGATACTTGCATATTTGGGTTTGCAAATATTGATGTAATTAGATTTATGTTTACAAAAAAATGGCTTTCCTTAGGAGTAAGGCAGAACCTCTTAATCCCTCTTTTTATTTCAAAACTTATTAAACCCAACATATATACGTTAACATTCCCATAAGCAAATAAAATTAGAAAAAAGGTTATTGTTCCCCTTATGTAAAATGTTTCGAAATTATACTTCGACAAAAAAAAAAAATGAGAAAAGCTTATTTTAATTTTGCTTAAAGATATGCAAGAGCTTTGAATGAATGCATAAATCAATTCTTTTTTTGTATGGTAGGAAATTGACCTGAAAAAAAGATTCGTAAAAATTTGACCTCTATCGTTTTATTGTAACAAGATTCATTCCAAGCTAATCACACACCAATTCACAGATTTATTAATTATATGAATTATCACAAACATGTGTGTTTATCGAAAAAATCATTGAAATTTTATGGAAACCATCAATTATTATTAAATTATCTGGAGTTATTATATTAGGGCTATTGTTTTTAAATAGGGGTTTTAGTATAGAGAGCCTTAAGGAAACACATATCGATTCCGAGTTAGCAAAAATTTTACGTGTTTTTTGCGAATCGTAGAGCGTGCAAGATGGGCTTTAAAAATGTTTGTCACTTCACTGAAATTGTTTATTCATTTTAGTGTCGTGAATTTCATTCTTTGAGTTTTGTTTATTGTTAAAAGTAAAATACGCAATAAAAATCCTGTGAGAATAATGAATTATCAGTAGGAAGTAATATTTTATTTTAATATCTGTTGTTTAGAAAGCAACCGAAAAGAAAGACACGATAAAATGATCATACAAACAATTACATTTAAAAAAGTGTCGTGAAAATCGTGAGGAAAAGTATTTCTAATATTTTGTGGAGGTAAATATGTATTTGGAATTACTTTTATGATAAGCCTCTCAAATATCTGATCTTTAGCTTTTAGCTGCTTATATTGCAAACTTAACAAATAAATATTTTAAATAATTTTATTTTTAAATGATCGTAAAATAATTAATTTCTTTTAATTTGCAAATATAATAGATTTATATACCACTGATTTCAGCAACTTTTTATAAGCAATAAAACCGTACCCCCAATTAATTTAGTTAAGAAATTAAATTTTGACATATATACATATATATATATATTAATTTATATATATATATATATATAAAGGTATTTTTCGTTGTTAAGTTCGAGTTCACCAAAAAAAAGTTACCTTACAAAATCTTGTCAAAAAACATCAGTAATTAACATCTATGTTACCTTTAAGCAAATGACAGTTCATTCAACAACTCCACAACAAAAGCATAAAAAAAGTTTTAGAAACAACAGCAAGTCCTACTTATTATACAAAAGAAGATTATTTCTCTCGTTTTTTTTAAAGCCAGTGGTTCAAAGGTCACGGCTAACAAAAAAAAAAGAAACGAAATAAAGGGAAAAAATGTAGAAACAAAAGTAATAAATTTTCCTCTCCAGAGAAGAATGTTTTTAAGATAATTTTTTATCCATTTATTCGACTTTACACCCCCCTCCTCATTAATTTATTAGACTCTTAAGCCTTATCGGTGCAGTAGGCACTTCCAGTAGCAAAAAGAAATCCTATTCGCCAAAAGATCTCAAGTTTCCACGTTGAAGACCGCAAAATCGTGCAACCGGCATTAGAAAAATAAAGGAAATTTGCGAAAATGACGCGTTAAGAAAAATAAAGATGCAATTTGGCCTTCGCTAACCTCGTGGCTCTTCACCAATTAATTGCGCATTAATTTGTAATCTCTGTTATGTCGCGTATTTATAATGCATACATCCTTCCCTTCATCCTACTTAAGAATAGCATAAAAATACCCGTTAGTTAGAAAGTCACACGGACTGTGGGAAGATAATAACCCAGGAGCCAAGAACAAGAAAAATAAAGGCACCGAGATGTATAAGTAATAAAAATGGTCCGTACTTAGTTTGCGAACAATAGGAAACATTGTGAGAGGTAAAATTACTTTCAAGGTATCCTGAGAAGATGGTATAAGTCTCCCTTGGCTTCCTGCCTTTAAAAGGTAATCGAAATAGTAATGGCATGAAATTCCATTTTCTTTTCGGCGAATCGTACCTCCAAAATTTTCTTGATGCACAAATTATAATCTGTATTGCAAGAACTTATGAGATACGGAACTAATTTCAAAATTCAGATGATTTCTTAAAGAATCTACTTCAGTAGTTTAAGTACCCAATTCAATCTTTTAAAAAAGTTAGACTTCTTTTTCTTTAATTTCAGTGATAGTTATAATTATTTAAAGAATAAATCAACTAATAAAGGAGAAATTGATCTAATCATCTAAGGCTAGTTTTGCAAATTCAAACTTTCATTCCTCCCTGTTTAGTAGCTTTGTTTTTATCTATAAGTAGTTTAAGTAAAGTTTTATGTATTCAAACTTAATATTTAGATCTAATCTCTAATTTCTTGTTTAAAGTAAGTAATCAAAAATTAATATATAAATGGGTTAAAAGCAATGCAAATATAAAATTGTACACAAATTTCAAATAAATAAAAACGATTGTGAATGTTTAGCAAATAAAAATTCCAAGAAATATTCACATAAAATTTTTAAAATTATTAACCTTATTAAACATTAAAAATGTCTATAGCATTTTATTTATGAAAATAGTTCAATTTTGGTAGATAAAGTTTTAAAAAATGTTAACTAATGTAAAAAAATGTATTGAACGTCAACAATTCTTCAATATTATAAGAAATTGTGCATTTTTTGTTTGTTTGCCTTTATCTATACATTTTTTCCCTATGCAAATAATACAACCCCTCTTTTTTTAAAGTAAATAAATAAAATAGTTATTCCCAATAGCTAAAAGCTTTGAATTTTGAATCTTTTTTTTCTAATTTACACTTTATTTAAAAAAAATATTGTTCGACTATGATTTTTAAATCTAATAACCCATGACTTCATTAAAGACAATTCCAGTTTTATTTTAACCACAAAAACCAGAATTACCGATTTCTTAACGCAGAAAACAACCCCACAGGAGAATTCACTTGACTAGACTAGTACACAACCGAATTAAAAATCTTTTTCAGGAACACTTGAGTGAATTCCCCATCGGTATTCATTTGTCGGAAAATGTCTGCCTCGTGCAGAAACCCTTCCCGACTTCTCTTTGTACACAACCACTTAGGCAAAGGCCCAGGCATCAGATAGCATCAGGTAGGTCCTTGTAATTCCTGCTTATTACAGAGGAGAGACACCAACATCTCGAGTCAAAAGGGCAGACGTGGTTCCCAAGGCAAAGCTTACGAATTCCAGAAGCTCACAGAGGAGCAATAGATAACAATGGGCCGTTGACAGCAGCCCTGTGACGGAATGTTGCGATCGCTTATCACCTTGCGCAAACGGACATCGAGGACCACCCTCGTTCGAACCCTACCTCCCCCTTGTCAGTGATAGTGTCCGCGAACACAGTCGGGGATATGGCCTTTACAGGAGAGTAGGTTTAGGTTTTCTTTTTGTTCACAGTTCCTTTTTCGTCCGCACTTATGTTCACAAGAAATAGAGCAAATGGATTTAGAAGAGAGATTGTTTGAAGAATCAGTGAGTAGCGTTGTAACTCCAAGTTCCCGTTACCTTTTTATCCCATTCCCCTTTTTTAACATAACAAAAATCTATTACAAAAATATTGGGATTGGCATTTCTCATTAGTTCTGAAAGCCAACAGGATTATACATTTGATATACAAAATAAAACAAACGTGAGTTTTATTTAATATCTTCTGAACTAAACAAATTTCTAAGACAAAAAAAAATTATAATGAAATTTGTCCAGGGTGTTTCGAACGTGACATATCGGATGAAAATAACAAGCGAGGAAACAAATTGTCGCTAACATTTTTTCCCCCTTCTAACGAACAGTATTTGGGTTAAAATTTATGTGACCAGCAGAGATATCATTTTCTAAGTCAATTTTTAAATAGTTTAATTGATTTAATAGATTTTGACATTTTTGCTGAGTCTCCAATGAAAACTATTCGACAAAATTGAGATGACAAAATTTTGTCTGATTGTTTCCTGAGTTGGGTTTCAATCAATTAATCATCTATGAAAATTAATATGTTAAAAAATAAATTTCCAATGCAAAAGTTACCAAACAGGTACATGTTTTATATTTTGAGCATTAAAAAGATATTGTAACTTTATTTCGTAAGATGTTTAGATACATTGTTCGGCATATAAAAACACATTCATTTAAATATATTCAGACTGAAAATATATGCAGGCTTAAAACACAGTTTAATCAATGTTATTACTTCAAATATTATTTTGAGAAATTAAATTTGATTTTGCAAATATACTTAGAACTCATTTTACTATTGAGCAAAAAATCGTTTAAAAACTACTCTGCCATTCTTCAGCTGTTTATTGTAAAATGTTTTAGAAAAAAGATTCCATCTAAATGAATTTAAATATGCTTTAAACTAAGGATAAATGACTATTAATATTCTCAAAATTACATTTCACCTAATAATAACCAGGATTTTTAACGCATCTGAAAGCCATTCTAAATCCCTTTAGAATTGTTAAATCAAAGTTCGTGGTATTTTTCGTAATTTTAATATTTAAAAAGAATATTCGTCAATTCTCGGTTGGTGACAAATGATTTTTAGTTAGAAATAAACTGGTTTGACACTTCAGAT
This sequence comes from Trichonephila clavata, assembly GCA_019973975.1. Lineage (NCBI taxonomy): Eukaryota > Metazoa > Arthropoda > Arachnida > Araneae > Nephilidae > Trichonephila > Trichonephila clavata. The sequence goes on along the minus strand of BMAO01019193.1, from coordinate 105,018 downwards.
CTGGCTTCTGTAAGAGTTGATGAAATATATTGGACGAGAATATTGTGATATTCTCAAACAATTTCGAGAGGTATATTTCATCTATTTTTTTTTCTTGAATTTTCTTGCTTGTTTTTCATATGATAGAGAATCAAAAAAGATTTCACTCAAATCTAGAACATATGAAACATGGAAATTACATGTTTATACTCAAGTCTTACGTATCATTAACAGCAAATTTGATTTTCTATTCTTTCTTTCGCATTCGCTATAAAAGCACCCAAACACCCATTCATTGATGGTAATAGTATATATTATCTACAAAAGATCGTCCGATGTAGTAATTTTACAATTTCAGACTACGAATTGGATGTTCTCAGTATGGTTATTACGATTTCTTTTATATACGCCCGTTTAAGAATATCTTTAATGACGTAAATGAACTGCAATGGTTTGAAGGTGACGCATGTCTCACGAAGCTGAGACTTACTTATATTTAGCAGAAATAATATGGGCTAAATTTTTTTCTCAGTGACGTAATATTTCATAAATATCACTTAATGAGTTTTCTTTCTAATTTTGCTTTTAAAATATTTATATATTTGAGTTATTTACCAAATGTGATGATGTTAATAAATGAAAATGAAAAACATAGGGAAAAGATTGTAATATAAATGCAGATCATTTAATTTAATTAAAAAAGCGCTGTCGGTTAAATTCGGCTAAAATTCATTTTATAATTTTTAAATTATCTATAAAAAACTCGTGTGCATAAAATATTTTTTAGGAAGAAAAGAGTTGTTTTTTATAATTACGATGGTAGTATTATTTATCCAAATATAATTCTTTTTTTTATGATTGAATATATACAAAAAAGAATTTGTTTTCTTAATACATATAATATTAAAATTTCCTATCTCTAAGGAAAAGAAAGAGATTTTTAAAAGCCGACAAATTATTTACTAAAAAATATGCTATATTCTTATAAAAATTGATCTCTTAAAACATAATTTTTAGCTTATATTATACTTTATATTGATAAATAGCTAATATAACTGTTTATTTACAACTACTCAACTAATTACTTCATGCTGCATCAAACTTCACAAAAGCAATTAAAAATATCATAGAATTCTTTTGTATTTTAATCATGTTATTGCTTTTTTAATTTTTATGATGCTTTCTAATTTCATGTGTGTTTTAATTAAAAAACTAAACATCATTTATTGGTTAACCATACAGAAAAAAGTAATCACTAGCAATTTTTATGAGGATTTTTTTACTTAAAATCCCATTAGAAAAATTTAATAGGGCACCATAGTAAATAACTTTAAATACTTTACTAAATAAAAAATACAAAATTTCGATTTTTTTTTCAGAAAAAAATCAAAGTTAACTAATAGAACACTCAGGCAATAACTAAACCAAGAAGGGTAAAAGAACATGAGACCTCTTTGAACAATCTTGCCAAAGATGTTCCTTCCTCTCGGATACTCCGCAGTGGGGCAGTTCCATCTTCTTTTACGGAACTGATGTTTGCATTCGGAGATAGCTAGGCGGACGCCCCTGCTAACCGCTGTCATTGCACCTGGATTATCCCTCATTAATCGCCTTTGCTTCTTTCTTAAGGTGAGGGGAGGGGCCACGCCCCTGCCACTCACAGTGCTCGTTCTTTGGTAATCTACCACCAAATTAGACACCTCAACCGAGTAGGCGAGATTCCTGGAAAGTATAAAATAATCAGCATTATTTTATGTTTTTATATAAAGACTTTTTAAATATTTTTGTATACATTTAAAAGAGTTGGAGAGCTTTTAAGAGAGCTTTTTATAGAGAGCTGGATTTTTTTCTGGAGAGATGAAAATTTTTTCATGTATTTCTATCATATAATTCATTGATATGTCAAATAGTATAGTTCCTTATATAGAATCCCTAAATAGAATAGTATCCTACATAAAATACCTTCGAATAATATCGTATATAGAATAGCATAAATAGAATAGTACACTATATAGAATAGTACCTTAAATAGAATAGCATATTATATAGAATAGTACCTTAAATAGAATAGTACATTATATAGAATAGTACCTTAAATAGAATAGTACCTTTAATAGAATAGTACCTTAAATAGAATAGTACATTATATAGAATAGTACCTTAAATAGAATAGTACCTTTAATAGAATAGTACCTTAAATAGAATAGTACTTTACATAGAAGTTATAACATACTTTCGCCTGAAAGCTAAATCACAATATCAAGAGTTAATTTAAGTTTTTCTTTCAACCATTTTATACTAAAGAGTTTTTCAAAAATACTTTTTAAATGAAGTTCTTTTATCAAACTTTTACAATAAAACAATTTCCTCTTAATTTTATATAATATTTGTCTCCAGATTAATGGATATTATCATAGTATAAGTTTTGTATTTTTGATCTATAATTTTCATTTCCATTACTTTTATTAAAAATAATTTTTTTCTTACAAAGTTTATTACTCTTAAAATGGTATATCTAGAATAAATCTAGAAAAACCTCATTGAATTATACAATGGAGTCAATTAAATAAATGTCAAACACATTTTACCATTTATCAGTTGTTAAATGTTAAAATAATTAATAAAATTAAAAAAATTATACTAAGCAAATTTTTATGAGTATTCCCCATTATATAAGATATATGATGACTAAATTACTAAGACATATAATATGATGCACATAATCAACCGCAAATTGTGCAAATAACAAATAAAGAAAAAAATATTTAATTTTTCATCAATATTTAATTATAATTTGCAGAAGGTTTTGTGTGAATAATAAAATTATAATCAAAATAGTTCTTCAAATATAATATTTTATAATAAAAAATTTCGCTTTTAATGCCACATTTTAATGTTGGTTATAATTTAAGAAATTTCGTATTTAAAAAGACGCAGAATAATTCAAATTAGAATTTAGTTAAGTACTTTCTATTACATACTCTTCTCATTTCCACTGAGAACATATAATAGATATTTTTTAATTTTTGTATTAAATATATGAAATTTAAATTCATGCTTTAAAGATCACGAGATAGTTGCTTTGCAATTCATAGTTGTATCACATTTTCAGACGGAAAATTTTGAAATTGCCAGAATTTAGAATTTATCACTTTTTATTTAATTTTTTTTCTTTCATTGATTTATTTGGGAGGGGGAATGAAAATATTGGATGAGATATGTGTTGTGTTTTTAATATAACTTAACAAATTCATCCAAATTTTAAAAATTTATACTCAAATATTCTGGTTTGATTAAAGTTCAATTTTCATTCCAAAATATTACAAATACATGTAAGTAGGTACAAATAAAACTGAATTTATTAAATTGCCTTGTGGGAAAAAAGAAACGTAAAAAGATAAACAAGAATGCCAAACTTTTAATCTCTCACTAAATTAAAGGAATAATATGTTTAGTTTTATCAATATGTAATTAAATATGTTCAATTATTAAGGTGATTTTAATCAGAACTAGGTATTTCTTAGTGAAGATATATAAAAACATCACGTATAAGTAACATGTCTTGCTTAGGAAAATGAAAAAAAAATAATAATAAAGTAATTTTTATGGTGGGGCATAAAAATACATTTGTTTATACAAAAAAAGCATCTATAATGTCAAAACATCTTACAATCTATTTTTTAATGTATCCCCATATTTTAATTTCGTTTTTTAAAACAGGAAATAGAAATTCCTATTTTTTTAAGGATATTTTGTTCAATATATTATTTAAATGAATATTTTAGTTCCAGTTATGAAGTAATTAGTTTTAAAAACAAAAGTTTGAAAATAATTTTTAATAATGTACCATCTTTGAAAATAATTTTCATATGATTTTTTTAAAAATATCCGTGAATATGTTTTAGTTGTGATCTATACCATTGAAAAAGAAAACGTTGAAGCTAACCAAAAAATATGTTGTCAATTTTTAAAAGACTAATTCCCATAATAGTTCAGTCTTATAGATGAATGCTTAAGTTATAATATTTTGAGGAATAATTTGTATATTATTAATATTTTCCCAAATGAATACGGGGAAAAAGCCATGTTTGATAAATATGAAAAGTAGAAAAAATTATTCGAGTTTGAAAAGAAGCTTTCAAACTTTTTCTCTCACACACATGTATATGTATTGAAAAGATATGTCCCTGTATTATCAGAGAAATAATTTCAGTAACAGCAGATAAAGTACGCAGTATTTTTTATATACAGACATTTTACTTATTTAAAAGCAGCAATAATATTGGATCAAATAAATATTTTCTCTTTAGATTTTATATGGTGGTGTTGTTATTCTAACTAATGCCACTGTGTGGCGTTGTCAGATAGAGGCTCACACGAAATCCATCATGGTAAACAGCTAGATGTACGCCTGTCGTTGCCGTGGCTTTGAGCACCATACAGGTGACAGTACGTTTTAGCTAGGTTCCTCCCCGATTTTGAGAAAGAACACCCAGGAGGACCTTCCCATCTCTTTTCCCCTTCCACCAACCTCACGAGAGGATTTGCGGCTCGACGGCCTTTTTGAGTTACCCCATGCCGCAAAGGCATTATACTTCAACAAACATCCATGTCTTCTTCGGGATTTGAACCCAGTCCCTACGTCATAGCAATCAGCGTCACTAACTACTATACCGGAAGAGCAACAGATTTTATCTAAAGTAATGCAAATGAAATAACAGTATGTGAACATAAATTAATGTATCATATCTATTCATGTATCAAACCTATTAATTTATGTTTATATGAGTAGATTTGATATATTGAAGCTACAAAACTCATTGCTTAAAAAAAACAGTTTTATGTTCCTCCAAAAGTAAAATCATTAAAAAGTTTTTGGATTAGTTTTATTTATTCTAACCCATTTTTCATTGACTATTACTAGTTAAAAATCAAGTTTACTTCGTTCTAACATCTCGTAACTAATATGACCTTGAAAAAAATCCATATCACTCAAAAGAACTCCACTACTACAGTTCTCTTTTTTGATACCGTACATGATTTTTATTTCTTTCATTTCGCTTCTTTTTCTTTTATTTGAAGGAAAAACGGAGCGTAATAAATCAGAAGAAGGAAATTTAATCAATTGTGTCTTTTTTTCCCGAACAAAGATGTATTCACGAAAATCTTTATCCCTAACTACTTTTTTTTTCTTTTCAAACTAACAGAAAGACACGTCTCGAGACCAGGGCAAGTCTCCCGCGAAAACTTTTGTTCGAAATCTCACGCGATCATTGTCTTTCATTGGCATGAGGAGGAAAAGGAATTATTTCTCCTTGTGGTTCAATATTTTGACAAGTGTGATCCATCTTCTGTACAGCAAACGTCCTGAATCTCCATTGGCCCATTCAGCTTCTGCCACCGACAACTAACTAAATGTCGCTGTTAAAGTGCACTCAATGCAGTCTCGAAAGGATGGGCTTAAATTGGCAGCCTATTAGGAAGAGAGCTTTCTTATCGCGACCTTTGACTCAGATTCGAGTAAATGGGGGGAAATTGACACTCTTGTGACATTTTCGTCTTCAGCTTTGTTACGCATTTGCTGCATGCCAAAAGTACACATCCGCACCACTGCGTGCGGCCCCAGCAGATTTTTTTTAATAAACCAATACTCAAAGAACCGTTTCCGTTGTTGGATGTACGGTGTAAACACTCTTGTTTGAGTTGCTTGTTTAGCATCTATATTCTATAGGTATCTTAAATGAATGTATTAGCAAAAGTACAGTAAGAAAAATTATTGATTTATAACTCCTTTAAATTTGTTGAAAGTGAATCGAAGTAGATTTGATAGAAAAAAGAAAAAAATACAGAAAAAAAAGATTCTTAAACTATTCTATTTTAATTTGAAAATGTTCTCTTGATATTAAAATACACTTTTATGAGATGAGAATTTTTTTTATTGGTAACCTTATGCAGCGGATACGATTATTAAAGTTATTTTCATTTACAAGCACTTTTAAATCCCGTATCTTTTATCAATTATACCTGAGAAATATTGTATTCTTCTAAAACTAAGATGAAATCTTGAGATATTCTTACAGAAATAACAACATTAAAATATTATCAATATCAGGAAGATTGTCTGCAGATAAGATTGTCATTGTTCGATTTTTTTAAAAGGGTTTTAAGTCATACAGATAAAAAGACAAAAAAGCAGCTTTTTTAATACATGTTATACATAACATGAAAATATTTGTTTATCTCAAATGGTAAAGAATTGTAACTGATATAATGTTTATTTGCGAATAACTGTTTTTAAATTTTAATTCTGTTCTAGACATATCTTTTTTAAATTATTTTCCTAACTAGACCAATTAGACAAAACTATTTTTTTCTGACTACGTACACATTGTAAGTTATTTTTTAACAAATACATAGAAAATGTATATTTGTCAGATCACCTAACTATCATGTGAATAGCACTGTAGATTTCCATCTCTATTTAAAGCATTTTAAATTGAAACTTTTCAAACATAAAAATAAAACAAAAACTTAATTAGGCAATAACTATGAGGCTCGATATTAATATAATTCTTTATTCGAAAAAATTAGTCTTCGAAAGTATGTCCCACTTATAAAAATCATAGTTTATATTCGATTGAATATTCAATTCAGTGGATTCTTATCAAACTTTTCAGAACGAATTCAAACTTAATAAATATATTTCTAACAATAACGAAATAAATCTGAAAAGCTTCTAAAGTAAGTGTTAAAGTATCCGAATACTTGCGACTATTATTTTTTAAAAAATGGAGGTATGGGAATTTTTTTGTTGTTGTTTTTAGATTTGTTTAGTACATTTTAAGAAAAGTATGCGAAAATTAAGAAGAGATAAAGACATTATTATTACTAAAATGGGAAAAAATGGGTAAAAATTTAAAAAAATAACATATATGTGGCCCATTCTGTACCAAAAGTTTATGAACAAATTTTCAATAATTCAATTCTGACGTGTTGCTATGTTATTCATTACTGAAATGACTTTCAGAATAAGAGATATTTTAATTTTTACAAAAACTAGAGCACTTTATCTTATTTATTATATGAAATTGCTTTAAAAAGCACAGTGGTTATATTAACATAATTGACTGTAAATTTTGTAATAAAACAGTCATGGTAAATCTGAAGGTTAAAACACTTCTACTATTACACAGAACATACATAAAAAATTTCAACACATTTCGAATAAAATGCTTTTTAAAGTATGACATCTTGCTTAAAGTAATGTCAGCTGCTTTTACTAAAATACTTGTAGTTTTTGTTCTAGTGAATGGAAAACTTGGTATTTTTATAAAACCAATGAATGGTCTATAAAATAAAAATCATAAAAAATTGTCAGTTTTTGGCAAAATTCACAATTTTAGGGTAGTTTTACTTTAAAGCAATATTGCCTGCTATTAAAAAGGTTATTCCAAATGAAGTGAAATTACTTTTTTATTAGTTGTTAAAGAATAAATCAAAAAAATTAGCTATTTATATAATAATACATATTTATATTAATTACATGACTGTTTTAATGAAGTACAACCAAACATCTTAAATGGTTATTTTTTATTCTCATTTTCTCAATGACATATTTGAAATTTAAAAATCCATTTTATCTGCAAAGATGAAAAAAGAATTTTTTAAAAAATTGAATCGAGTTAAAAAAATTCTAATAACTATCATAAACAAGTTTCCTACTCATGTTAAAATGATCAAGAGCTTTAGTTTTCCCACTTTTTCATAGGGAAAAAATAATTGCATAATTGATTTCCATTTTTTGAGCTCCTCAGTTTCTTAATTACATTTTTAATAGCAATAAAAGAATGAAAAAACTGCAAATTTTGTAAATTCAAATACCAAATACAACTTATAAAGTAAAAAAAGGGAAAGACGTTAAAATTTAGATATTTAAAGTACTTATATGAATTGCTCTTATTTTTATAAATGTTACTGCAGTAAAGAAAAACTGTAATTTTGCTTAATGGTTCTGAATTTTTTTTTGTTCAAAACAATTGTTATGAATTTATTTCAGATATATTTTATCATATAAATCTTTTTTAAAAAATAATCTCTTTTTAAACGTTTTGTATTCATATACAGAACTAGTATATTTACCAAAATATAAATTAACTGCTGATATTTTTAATACAAAGTCAACATTTCATAATTTCAAATTTCATAAAAATATTCCATTCATTCTCTTACTGTAACAAGTTTGATCTCAATAAGAGAATAGATAAAAAAAAAACCTTTTTTAACGTTATATTTAATCAGAATAAACATTGCTTTTGAAAGTAAAAGTATTTTCGCAAAATAAAATTGAATATTTATTTAATAATATAATTAATTATCCATCAGTATAAATTAAATTTTGATTATAATATTTCAATTCAGTTTATACTGAAACAATTTTTAATGTTTATTTACTTATAATTCAAACATTTAAGATGTATTGAATGATACATGTGTGCGACTTTTGAAAATAAGTATAATTCAAAATTGTTTTCGTGCCTTGAAAATTATAAATAATATATTTTAAATAATTAATATTCATTTATTGGTTGATTTTTGTGTATTAAGTAAGATATTTAACCATGCATTTAAAAATTGATTACCCGTTTATTTATTTTTTTTCAAGTTTCTTAGTTTTTTTTAGAAAAAATAATTTTTCTCTCTCTCTCTATTTATTTATATATATATTCTATTATATTATAAAAATGAATATGGTCTAAACGTATCTTCTGTAGTGCACTTAACAGCTTTTCCCAATTTTTCACTATTATTACTTTATGAACGAGACAAAATAAATGGTATTTTTCATTTATTACATATCTGTTCCGACTAAGAAAAACTGTGTGTGCAACAAAAGTAATGAAAGCTACAGTAAAATTTATATCCTGTTATATAAACTTTCCCAACTTCGAGAAAAGTAAAAAATTTTATGCAAAATTGGTTATTGGACTGTTTAAAATTAGCTACAAAATTTATATAAAATATTTGTTAACTTATTTTTTCCATATGGTGACTCAGTAGTTTTAAGTGTAAAAATTTCAATGCGCTATAAAATTTACAAACATAAATATTTACATTTTTTTAAAAAAATATATATATATACATTGCATTTACAAAAATGTTTTATTTTAATTAAAAAATTTTAAATGCTATAAATTTATGTTTTAGAAATTTCAAAGTCAATTGTTATTCTGCAGGGCTAATAAAACGCGATGAATTTTTGGTAATCAAATTGGAAATATGAAGTTGGAGATATTGGGATGTTTAGTTGAGTATTGTTATAAAGTGGAGGTTTATCACAACGGCTAATTATAACATTTTTTTTAAAATTTAATTTAAATTGCCTTTTTTTGTTGCTATGGAAAATATACGACACATATTAACAATATATTTCTCTGACCTCGCTCTTTATTCATTTATTCAATTTAATTTTTGTACAGCTGGAAATTATCTAAAAGTAAAATATAAAGCACTTAATCATTACAAAAATATCGATTAAAAATCTGAAAAAACTTAAATGGTTTTAAAAATTATAAATAGTGAACATTAACTATCCTGAATACATATTTAAATGTCTTTAATACACAACAGATCCTTCAAGCTCAAATCTCTAAGATTTCTTATTGGAAGAAAAATATTTAGGAACCATTACAAAATAATTCGCACGATACCAAATTATTTGTTTTTAATAAAATTGCTTTCTGCTTCAATACTGAAACAAGACAAAAAATGAAGATAAAAAGGTTAAAATTTTATTAAGCAAGAGAAAACTTTGCCGGATGCTCATGTTAAACAGGGCATATGGTTTTGCTAAATCAGGAAGTTTGCCTGGAAACGAGAATTATAAAAGTTTATTTCTATTAAGTATTTCCTTTAAAAAAAACTGTCTGTAAAATCGCAAACACAGGAACTTCAAGTTCTAAGAATAGTATAAATATATACCCATAGAAATATATGTTGTAAAATATAAAATTATTTAAGAGTAATAGCGTCTAGGAATAGTAAGAGAAGATGGATGAATATTATTAAAAGCATACACTACACAATATTTTGCTGTACATGTGAAATACTGTATGATATGTTCATACTTAGAGACCTATGGGAACATTTATAGAGTTATTTGAACTGATTTATCACAAATAGCGTTGTGAGATACATATATTTCTGTTTTAAAAAAATACCTCAGTTCATACTCTCATTTTCAATAAGTTTAAAAGATCTTTATAATTCTGATTATGTGTAGAGTTGTGTACATTTTAAAAATATATCGTAGAAGGGAAAGTTTACGACAAGAACAATTCATTTGGAAAAAGTTCTCGACTGAATTTCTGAAAAGGATCCAATGAAACAAAACGGTTAAAAATTCTGTTGAGGTACATATTAAATATATAAAGTATGTTTCATCACAGTTTTGATAAGATTAATCTGTTATCCAAAGATTTGCTCTTAAAAATTATAATTCTCATCCTAGTTCTAAAAAGTAAAGGGTTCAGTAATCGAAATGTTTTGGGTTAAAGAGGCAGAATTTTTGTTCAACAAAGGACTAAATTAAAAAGAAGTTAGTTTCTTTGAACAATAATAGTTTTAGTTCTAGGATTTCTACTTTAACCAGTTCAGGATCATGATCACATATATGCGATCACTTCAGAGAACACGGCATCATATGTAATATTGTATTTTGCCCGTTCTGAGGATCGGGATCAAACCAGTGTCATCTGAATTTGGAACGTATAGTATTTAGGATAGTTATAAACAAAACAATTTTGCTGTATTTTAATACAGTAATTATTTCATATGAATTTTTAAATGGAGTTAGGCTTGACGGGAAAAATCGCCTGGTTCTGAACGGGTCAAGGCTACGTAAAATGTTTAAATGTTGTAGTAATACTTCATATATGTTTAAATACTTAATGACTAAATGTAAATAAATAAAACTATGCGCACACTTGAAGGGATAGTTGAGATCCAAAAGGAACAAGGGCAATTCATCCTGTTGATTTTTTCAACAAAGAACTTCAAGCTACATTACCATAAGAATCTATACTCACTAATATACCCGCCCATCCGGTATAGTGGTTAGTGACGCTGATTGCTGTGCCATTTGGACTGGGTTCGAATTCAGGAAAAGGCATGGATGTTTGTAAATGTATTGTCCCTTTCTTTGCAGCAAAGGGGGAGGGGTACTCAAAATAGCCGTAATTCCTCTAGTGAGATTGGTGAAAGGGGAAGAGAGAAGGGAGGCCCCTGATCAAACCCAGGGTGGTCTCCCTCAAAGTTGGGGTAGAATCAAGCCAAAATCGCACTGTCACCTGTATGGTGCTCAAATCTGCGGCTAACTACAGGCATATATGTAGCCCTTTATCGTGATGAATTTCGCTGGCCTTGATCTGATGTTTCTGTCGATCGGGTTGCATAAGTAACAACAACAAATTTCTATTTTCGATAAGAATTTTAAAGCTATTATTCATTGGCTTTGAAAAATTGTGGAAAGTAAATTGCACTGCTTTGTGTAAGAAATATATAATAATTGTAGAAATTCGTATCAAATAAAAAAAATTCAAACTTGAATACAATGCATTAAAATGAGAATTTTAAAGAGAAGAGATAAAAATATTGTTTCTCTGGTTATAAATTATTAGACTTTAGGCTGATTAATACTTAATGAATCAATATTAATTAATATTCTCTTAAATAGTTTACATTCTTATGGAAAGATATAGATTTTATCAATTAACTGAAAAACTCACCTATCTGACTATTTGATAACAGTCCAGAATCAGGTTAAACTAATTTTGAATGAATTGCGATATAATTTTTGTTCATGAATATATAGATACAAAACATCCATTAATAAAAAATTACATGAAACGGTGTTAAAAAAAGAATAACATTTTAACTCCCCTTCAATTTTTTCCTTGAAAATACTTAACCCTTTTTCTCTGTTTCATATTTACTTATATTTTACATGAACATTTAATTTCATCAAGTTTTTTTCTCTCTCTTTCTCTCAAATCATTTCGAAGTGAAACATTGAATATGATTGAATTGTGAGATTATTTCAATTTCACGAATTTTATGAGTGAAAATATAATTTTTTAACTGTGCAATTCCCATTGTTTACATTCAGTATATTAAAAGAAATTGAATTTATATATTTGAATAATTGAGAAATCTGCTTTATATGTAAGTTTAAAAAATCAGCGATGAATAATGTCTAGTTATTGTTACTTGAATATTATTTGATTTCTAGTGATAATAATGATTTCTAGTGATCTCATGGTTTTACAAATAAACTACATTAGTTTTGTAACTTCTAATCTAAAATAATTAATACCAACCTCAAGAGCAAGTATAAATTTTAATAAATGTATGTTAACATAAATGCAACTCTGAAATAAAAATTAATGACTAAAAAATATTTATTGAAATGAATTAAAAATATCCATATTCGGTAATTAATTGCATTAATTTCCCTAACAAGCGTATATCATATTATATATGATTTCAAATCCATAAAATGTCATTTTTTATTTTGTTATCATAACATAACGATATATAATTTGATTTTTAGGTAATTCTTCCGAATTTTTCAAAGAAAATTCCTTATGTCATCAGAAACCACGAAACAACTAATTTTCTAAATTTTTCCATCTCTTGAAACTACTTTTCAGTCTTTTCTATTGATATATCTTTCAGATATTAATGGTTATATCATATTACTGCATCAAATTCAAATCTCCAACAAACCGGATAAGAGATAATGCGAAACAATCATGCAATAAAAGAGAGAAAGCACGTTTCAAGATATCCAGTGACTCGAGGAAATATGACAGCTAAGTACGTTTTAGCAACTCATTCATCTCTATCAATAGATTACCAAATGGCTATTACGCCTGCATCACTTTCGGAAGCTTTTACTCATAGTTTATCAAAGTTAACCCTCCTCATGCACAAATCAGAGTAAAGAAGAAAACATATTATGCTGTTTTTTAAAAAAAATAGATATGAATTTTTATTTCATAAAGCCATTAACAGACAAAAATTATGAAGCTGAAAATAATCTTCTGTGAAATGAGCCATAAGGAAAGAATAAAGAAGCAGAATTGTTACATTTTCATTTTAAATGATAGTTTTTAGAAGGGAAGAATAATATTAACCACATTAACTAAATTCAAACAAGACTCAAAAAATAGATATGGAAAGATACTTAACAATTATTTTCATTATTAATTTTCTTTAATTTCGAGTTATGAGCTGCTTTATATTTATGTAGCTAATATTTTAAGAGTACTAATCAATTTTGTATTGAGATTACAATAATTTACAACCATTAATTATTGATCAGAAAAACATTATACAACAAAAAGTAGCCATAGATTGTTTAAAGGCAAGCTTTAGAAATTTCATGAACATGAAATTGTTTCTAATATCTAGTGCTACTTGTTTGATAAATAAGTAATAGCAGATACCATCTGTTATCACCTTCCAAAAAATATTTAAAGTTCTGTGAATAATTGATAAAATATCTCTTTTGAAATGCATTTCATATGAGTTAATACCTAAATCATCAAAAACAGTTTGAATTATTTTTATTTTTTTTAGTAATTTACAAAATTTACATGATGGCAGATATTTACATGTAACTAAGAAAATTTTTTTAAATTTCTTGTGATGGTGAATAAATCGCAATTTTTTACTCAATTTTGTTTCTTCCATTTTTAGCAAACAAATAAATTTTTGAAAATAATCAATCGACAAACTACAAAGATATTGAAAATGCTTCAGAAGTTAATATTCCTTGTTTTAAAATTTTAATATACTTTGTTAATAATTATTGCTTCATTTTAAAAATTTTGAACTTTGAACTTCAATATCAAATAACTTACTCGGCCAGCCCTCTAAGGGTTTTGCACACAAATGTAAATTTTTCTTATCTACAATTGAAACCTGTTATTTATAAGAAAGGGGGGAATGGCTTTGGATAATTCTTAATGGAATCCCTTTTTTATTGAATATGAAATGATGTCTATTATCCACTCCCATTCCTATTTCGTTACATTGAAACTTGTTGATAAATTTAATTGCAAAGTATCCAAAAATTACTATCTTTAGATAATAGATGGGTTGCATAAAAATGTAAGTTCATTTTTAATTGGATATGCATATACATTTTGCAATAAAAATGACAATTACTATCACCATTACGACTCATCATTCTCCTAAACGTTGCTTAATGATTGGGGGGAAAACTTCTAGCAATTTGATACACAGCTCGTAAATCTAAATAATATACTACGTTTTAGTCGATAGAAAAAAATCATTTTAAAACTCTCAATTCCAATAAGTTATTATCAAATTTCCAAGTTGATTATTAAAGATGTAATAAAATGTAATGTAATGTATTGATTGTAATGCAAATGCAATATAATGTAATGTATTGATTGTAATGTAAATACAAAGTAATGTAATGTGTTGGTTGTAATGTAAATACAATGCAATGTAATGTATTGATTTTAATATAATGAATAACTGTAGATATAACTAATATATATGCTCCGATAGACAATAAATATATTTGTTTTAAACAAAAAGCAGAGTAATCGATAAGCTATGTTTATTACAAATAAAGCTATTTTATCGATTACCAATCTTTCAATACCGAAAAGAAAAAAATAATAACATAATAGAGAAAGTGACAATTTTTGTTTCTGAATTTCAACAAAAATGCATTCAAATATGAATATATTTACGCATAGCTGTGGTTACCCAGAAAGACAAAATTATTTTCGAACGTTTTCATATTTTAAGGAATATTTGGAAGGATGAAGCTATTTTCTTCGAAACTTCTTCTAACATCAAGAATTGAAAGATAGTGATAAATAAATTTATTTTCACGATTTTAATGGGAGTAGAAAAAAATGTGTTCATGCTCTCTTATAATTTTGTGACAGTAGTCAGGCCAAGCATTTGTTTTGCCTCTTTTTATTTCTAATTCCGATTACAAATAATATAATGAAAAGTTATGTGAAGTTGTACGTGAAATGTTTAATATATCCCATAAAATTATACTAGCATTCCTTTTAAAATGATCTGAAATCAGTTTTTTTATCACACTAAATAGCTCAAAACAATTTTTTCTCCTTGTTTCCTTATTTCCTCATGAAAGATCGATCTGGCAAAATTCTTGTCTTTGGATAACAATTTTAAAATACTTGGATATTTCAAAGGATTTTTAAATTTATAAGTGTTATGTTATGAGATAGCTCAGAAAATTATTTCTGTCTTTGTTACTAAAATTGATATCGAAATTTAAATTTAAAACTGAAGAAAAATTTTAAAGGTGCATCAATACGTGCAGCGCCATCTTGTAGCTTGTTAATTAACTGAAGATATCACCTTAATCCGTTTTCAAACTGTCATATTGTGTTCTTTCAAATAACTTTTAAGTAGTAAAACTGCATTGATTTCTGAAACTGCAAATGTCCAATTGTACAAAATACCTTTTCATCAGAAATTTTTCAACATTAGAAAATTTAATTGTATTCAATAATTAGGAAACATTTTTTTTTCTTGCATGCTTGGATATATTTTTATAATCATTTAGATTTCGTCTATTTATAAAAAATATACCTTCCTTTCAAAGTAATTAATTTTCATATTTTATGGAGAACAATTAGAAAAACTAGTTTTAAAATTATTAAGAACTAAATTTTACATGGATTCAAAGCCATTTATTATTTAAATTAGTATTTTAATTAAAGTGACTGATTAGCTTTTCTGTCGAAAAAATGATTCTGTAAGATAAATGCTTATATTTCCTCAATTTAACATACATGCATGCATTATTTTCTAAGCTTTTTAAGCATATTTTTGCTATTTTTCTCATTCTTTATAAAAAGCACACTATAGATATCGGCATGTATTCCCGTAAAAATATAGAATATTCTTTCAAATTGTGCCATTTAAATATTGTTCAATTAAAGTTTCACAATTTTTCTATGAAAAACATAACATTTTCTGTCTGACTATTTCTTAAAAGTCATATTAAAAAACATTAGTAAATTGGGATTAAACATTTGAAATTAAAATTAAAATGTTCATAAAGTTTTGATAAAAAAAATTTTATAAGGAAATGCATCTTCTTAAAATGAAAATATTTTTAGTAGAAATTTTTTTTACATATTTATTATTTGATTTGTTAGTTTTTAACATTGTACGAAAATGATATTTTATATGAGTTTATTTTATAAAAGAAATGTTTATCTGTGTGTGTGCATTACACAAAAATGATTCTATATGAGTTTATTTCTATATTTCAATTTAATACTTCTCTAAATTTTCTTTTTAAATTTAGTATTTAGTTCCAAATTTAGATCCAAAGTTCCCCTTTTTTCAAAGTTCAGAATTTTCCTTAATATTGAGAAACCTATTTTAGTAAATAATTTTAATCTCTAATAGTAGCATTCTATGTGAATTACCACTATGTATAGAATGCGACATCTGAATTAAGAAAATTGGTATTCTGGAAAGAAATCAATCCTTTTTCAATAAGCTAGTTCATAATTCTCGTACTTATAATTATTCCTTTTCTTCCAAAATTAGTGGGAAAAGTAAGATTATAGCTAATTTTTTTCATCAATATAGACATTGAAAGAACACTTAAATACGCAGCAAACTCTACTGTAACCCTGCTTTTGAAATATTTTTAATGCTTAAACTAAGCTTTGATTTGTTTCCACCTGTGAAAGATCTAATGATTGAAAACGTGGCAGTATTTTTGTTTGAAAAATAAAGTATATTATATAAAATATTATTTGAATCAAAAATAAAAAGGTTATATTTTCCCTTTTATATATCATTTGAATTGAAATAGAGGAAATGGTATCTACAGTTCTAGACAGTTTGTCATGAGGAAAGTGATATGAATAAATGCTTTACTTCAACTAAATAACATAAAACGTTTAAAACTAACCGCAGTACGCAAAATATTTAAGCACAAACTATTATTCCTAAATAAATTCCACAATAAAAATCAACAATTTTTAATAAAGCTCAAGTGTGTTCTGCGCAATATTTTTTTTTCAGTACAATCAATCTTTGTGTATATTTAAATCTTACGTATAATTTAATTGAATATTTTTTGTAAATTATATTAAAAATTTAATCTCCCAAACTATATCTACTTCCCCCTCCCCCTTCTTACAATTTGTATAGTTCCAAACCAAAATGAAATAAAACCTACGACATTTCTTATTTTTATTTAAAAAAATTTCTTACTTAATATTTAAAGAAATTAACTAAACTTTAAACGACTTTTTGAAGCCAATACATTAATTTTTTTGTTTAATAATGTACATACTATTTCAAAATTAATTTAAGTGAAGAGAATGTTACAATGTATCTTTTTATGTATATAATTGATTTCTTTCTTCTGAAGATATAAATTTTTTTAGTAACTCATAGTATTTCAAATGATGTATAAGGAAATTTTAATTAATTACAAAACAAAACAAAATATTTACAGAAATTTAAATGGATATTTTGTAAAAAATTAGACTTATTTAATTTTTTCTTAATTAAATATTATGAAAGTACAACAGCGTGAATTAATAAAAAAATGATCATTTGTTTTTCATTACAGATAACTGATTTCTTAAAATTGACATATTTTTAAAAAAGAAGTAAAGTGCAATATCTGCTATTAATATTGTCTTCCTTGTTTTAAAATATTTTTAAAGACAATAAATCTTCTTAAAATTACAAATCTCCATTTATCAGAATTTGATTCGCCGTTATGTATTGTAAAAATATCAGAAATTCAAAAATTTATGTTTTAATTTTTGAATTTACGATATTTTTACAGATTTAACCTATACTAAGGAATTTTTATTAAAAAAATATGTTACGCTGTTAATTATTAATCTTCAAACTCGATTTTCATTTAATAATTTTGGTGTGAATAAAAAAACATCCCCCATTTAATGTCTAAATTATATAAATTAAATCAGTTAAACCTTCTGAAAAAAATTACAATAATTTAATGTATACAATTACTTTATTAGGAAATTCAAAAGTATAGTTAAAAACTTTAGATTTATTTTTTTTAAAATAAATTCTATGTTTTCCTAATTAAAATAAACAATTTTTTTATCGTAGAATTTCGTAAAAAATTCGATAAAAATATTTATTTTATATATCATTTTGGAATTGACCCTAATTATTTTAGGTTCAAAATAATTTCACGTAGCAAATAAATATACTAAATTAGCTATGTATGTTTCGTATATTATTTTTCCACACAATAATTTTTGATAATGCTCTTTTACTCTGTTTCAAATTACTCAGCTATTTAGAAGAAAGTTTATATGTACAGTAAAACTTAAGGCATTTTCATTCCAAAAGAACGGCAATGTTATAAGATGACTCCTGTTTTTTCATCAAAGATTTCAAAAAGTAAACATTTTTATTCAAACGATCTTAAGAACTTTAAGTACTTTATTTATTTAATATTAATTTTTCTTAAAAATTTAAACTTTAATTATAAATCAGAATAATTAAACTGATTAAAAAAATTTCTGACGTAAAAGCATCATAAATCTTGAATAATATAGGTAAAAGTGATGATGACAAAAAATAATACAAATAACCTTTGTTCATGTAAAATTTATTTGTTTATTTTCTTTATCATGGAATTTAGCTTCATAAATATTTATTCTATTTGAAATTATTTGTAAAAAAACGCATTTGAATATATTTTTACAGAACTTTTATTGAAATTAGGCTAATTGCTCAATAAAGGCGAATAAAATTTAATTGCTTTGATTCATACTAAGAAACAGAATTACGTATTATTTTTAGGATTGAGTTAGCAGCAATAAGGAACAGAAAAAGAATGCTCCGTCAAAAATTTCATTAAAAAGAAAAAATAAGATGAATCTAGATTTATCACTAAGGCCGCAAGCAATTTTTCAATTAATTCAGTCTGTGAATAATAATGAATTATTATTATATATATTCTCCAATTCGAATAAGGCTGAACTCTTGTACATTTTGTATGAATTTTGTATACTTTAATTCCGTTCTATATGAAACTGTAAATGTATTGAATTTGAAATATCATTCTGAAACATTTGAAGTAAAATGTAAACATATATCTGATTTAAAATTATGAAATTTACAAAATAATTTTAATGCTGGGTTCACTTTATCTAAAGGGGAAAATGAACTGTGCAAAAAACTTATGTAAAAGCTTGAAAAAATTCACCAAAGCTTGAAATTATTCACATAATTTTCAATACATACCGGTATCCATAATCTGAATAAATATTTAATTACCAGATTTGTGTGTGTGAGAAATTATTCTACAAAAACTTATACAAGTTGCTTAAAATATCTTCATATCTAAAGATACAACGCATGTGTGTACCATATTAGCTTTTTGAAATACAACAAATATAGAAATTATTGGTAACATAAGATAGAGATAGATAAATTTTTAAACGTTCAATATCTGATCTAGGGTTTATTTTAAAGAAATGTTTTGATATATATATATATATATATATATATATATATATTTCTTAATTATGTATATACATATAAAAATAAATAATTGTTAATACAACATACCTTTTTTTATTATAATGCAAATTTCAACACTACGAAAACTTGGAAGTATATAGCCATGACAATTACGTAATATATTACGTTATATTTTTTTATTTCTATCGCAGCATACAAAAATGTTTTTAAAAAAATTTTGCAAAAACTGTTCATAACACGAAA
Source organism: Trichonephila clavata (assembly GCA_019973975.1). Classification (NCBI taxonomy): domain Eukaryota; kingdom Metazoa; phylum Arthropoda; class Arachnida; order Araneae; family Nephilidae; genus Trichonephila; species Trichonephila clavata. The sequence goes on along the minus strand of BMAO01019193.1, from coordinate 85,218 downwards.
TAATATCAATTCAAATCTATCTACAGAAATGGAAGTTACATATATTTTCTTCAAAATACCATTTTTGTATATTTTGGTATTATTTCCTTTTCCACACAAACAGTTAGAAAATAAATGAAAAAAGAAACAATTAAAAATTAAGCACTGTTTAGAATGGAGAATCGTAGTTACAATTATATATATATATTAAAAGTTGAAGCATTTTATGTATAACTGACACAAACCAGTGAGACAGTAAGGAAATTTTTTTATCCCTAGCAGTATTATTATACTCCATTAGTTCTGTTATCAACACATACAATCATTATTGAAGTCGACATAATAAATTAAATTAAAACTCCATGCATGTTGATTTTCAAAGGAAAATTTTAACTTTAATTCGGGAAAGTACAAATTTTCGATCTAATTGGGATAAATCCCAGCATCAGTTATTTGGGTGATACTAATTAATACTGAAAGGACATTTCATAAAATCTGTTTTTATTTATGAATATAAAATATAAATATATTATTTTCTTTGTTAAAATATTCTTAATTTTTAAGCTAAATAGTTGGGTTTTTTTTAATAAAATAAATGAAAGTTATCTATGATTAAAATAATTAGACTCTTTTTTTTCCCTTAAAGAAAAGTTCAGAAAAAATAGAAACAAAAGAATTATGGAAATTAATGAGAAAAAACATAATTTCACAAAATGGGTTTTTTTTTGTATTGATAATTATTTTTAAAAAAAATTCATTTTGTAATTTTTTTTCAAAAGAATACTTTTTTGATAGTTGAAAGATAATTGAGCAACAAGAAACAGCATGTTAACAAGAAATAAAAACTAACTAAACAATTAATTAAAAGTCAAACAGATTTAACATGATTTTTCAGACTAGACGCTGTTCTTAGATTTCTTTTCAGAAATAAAATTTCCAAAATGTTCCTTAAGTTCGTAGAAAAAATACTTATTTTAAAAGTGAATTTTTAAAAATCTTTTTTAGATTTTTCTATGAAAAAAACCATTGTTATATGTTTGAAAATGTACTTTAATTAACTGAAGCTGTAAACTCTGATAACTCTGAGATTTGAAGTTTCAGTTAACTGTTATTTCAATAGAAAGTTTAATGGGTCATAATTTTTTTCCGAAAAAAAATTATTTCTCTCTCTCTTATTGCAGACTTTCTCATTAATTAGACTTTAGTGAATTTTCTTTCCATATTTTTAAATTTATTATTTAAAAAAAAGTAACTTGACTTTTTTTTCCTAGATCAATACTTTATTAATTAAGCACATATCAGTAATTATATATTTTTTGAATGAAATATGTAAAACTGATATTTTTTCTTCAATAATATTTGTGTGTATTAATTATATGTAAGTTTAATATTTCGGCATTAAATCATTGAAAAGTCTTTGAATGATATGTATATTTTTAAAAAAATTGAGTTTTTCCGTTTGTTAAAGAATTTATTTTTAAGAAATTTAAGAAATATTTCAGATTAGTTTTAAAAAAATTTATTTTTCATTTTTTTAAATTTTACTTTATTAAAACTAAAATAATATACTGAAATAAAGAAACTTCTTACGGATGACTTTAGCTTTTGCTATTTTCAATATAACTGCTTTCTACATTTTTAGGTGAATAAAAATCGATTACGTATTAGAATTTAGTAATTTAACATATTCATTTTGAGTCTCAGTTTTTGTTACATTGGGATAAAATAAATATTCTGGGAGCACTATACTACCAAATAAAAAAACATTAGTGATAACAACTACTTGAATGAACAAAAATTCAGATTCATTCATTGTTTGAAAAAAATTTCTTCTGAAAACCACTTCGCTACCAGAAGTTTCAAATTTTACTAGTACTATCATATGTAACCTATCATTTCCGACTTGACAGCATGGTAGTGCTATATAAAACATCAAAAAGACTCTTCAAGTTTATAAAAACATTTTATATGTTATTATCATTTTTTAGAATGGTTGATATTTGTTCGATTCAACAGGTAACGTGACATAGGTTACGTCTCAAATTGGAATATGGAATTTACAACAGAAATTGTCAATATTTCCGATCATTTAGGAGTACAATTCTAAAATAAAAGGAGGGGTGTACTCACCACCACCTGGACCCCCTTCCCCTGGATCTAGGCTGTCCTGCCTCTATGAGAACGACCAGAGAGATGAGGAGAGTTGCTCGGAGAGAGCAGAGGAGCATCGTCGTCTGCCGACTTCTCACAAGAGCACTGTGATCAACCTTCTCCGGCCATGCCTCTCGTTCGCTCGCCACACCCCCGCCCGAGAGGAGGGGAGGGGGTTTACAACACCCCATCGGCAGACGATCGTTAAGGTCCGGATGTAGGCTTTTTGCTTTAAGATGCCCCCCACCACAAATAATCCATTGGGATGGAAATTTTGTGAATAATTCAGAAAATTGGTTTTTCTTCTTTTTTTTCCATTAAAGAGCAAGTGTGATCAAAAAAGCAACAACTTGTACAGTTTTAAAATTCATGAATTTCTCTGTATCTCTAAAATGGAAAAATTATTATTTTTTTTCTTATCTTCTCGTAAATCATTCAAGTAAAGTGTTTGTGCAATATTATACAATGTTCACGGTTATATTCATGGAAAATTAGTTCCATGTTACAACTCGGGTATCAAAATTAAAGGGTAATAATGAATTTCATATATTGGTGGATAAATATATTCAGGTGTATATTCAGTTTCTAGAAAAGTATTGTTAATGTATTAATTTTAATTTCTTATTGCACACAAATAGTAAAATACACTTCTGACCTTTCGGATGTAAGTCGATGAGTAGAACTATGAACATTGTAATGAGGAATATTAAGAAAGTTCACCATAGGCACAGTCTCAACAATATTATTCAGACAGTTTAAAGCAGTAGGGAATATATTGAAGTGATCCCCAATCATGTGTGTGTGTGTGTGGATACGCCATGGTCCCAAAGTTGGCAGTTATCTGAATCAGTCATTCCCATTCTGTGCAGGTAACAATAGAAAAATAGTATAAAATATATGAATTGTAATTCATAGTTAAAAATAAAATTTAAAAAGCCCTTGAAATATTCTTTATTCTTAAAATATAAACCAAAATTTTTATAAAAACTATCTCTTTTTATATAAAAAAAATTCTGTCATTTACATTTATATATCAATATTTTTCCAATTCTTTTCGTGAGAGAGAGATAGAGACAGAAGCTCATGTTCCTTTAAACTATTATTATGTGTGACTTAGCGTCCAGTTGTATTTCAGGCTGAGATCTCTTGTTGGTAATATACCAGAAATTAATTTTATTCAGTACTCATTCGTATAAAGTATCAAAAGCAACAAAATAATATCTAACATAACTTTTGTAAGTATTCAAGTAGTCTGGTTGAAAATTAGAATTGGAAACAGTAGTCGAAATACAGTCTTGATCATTTGTTTACGTTTAAAAAGTACAAGATTCCTTACTAACAATCCATTGTAAGCCCCTTAACTGTCACCTATGTATATATTACCGTCTCGCTGAACTGGTACATTGGATCCCGGAAGTATATATACGTTCTTCCGAAATACGGTTCTTTTTGTTGCGCTACTATCAATAAAACCATCTCGAAGGGTTTGGAATGCAACAAAATGACCTTGACAGTATTTGAGAAAAAGATTTACTTATTTCAGAGGAAATTTGCTTATTTGTGTTTTTTCGTTCCCCACCCAATACACAACATACGGTCGCTTATGTGAATAACAGTGGCACTGGCAAGCGAATCACGTAACTTTTATCGGACAGTTAAAGGGTTAATCTGCTATAATGTTCATCATTGTGAACCAAATAAACAATGCACCCCAAATATTTAATTTTATTATTAATTTAAATTTGATCCACTGCGAGGAGTAATTTAAATCGGAGTTACCAAACCTACGTAAATAATGAAAACAAGTGAATACTTAATTTCAAGAATTCCATCACCTCTCAGAAGATGTTTGTTAATTATACACGTTGATCTACATAGGATAATTCCTTTGACTGGACATATGCCCTATTTTTTAAAAATAGATCCTGGGCCAAGGACAAATCTTCCTTTCTGAAATGTTTGAATGAAAAACGGGAGTTTTATTTATAAATGATTTTTATGTGATCCTCAGTCTGAATTATGTTAACTCCCACGCAGTCAATAAACGTTTGTGTAGGGAAATGATCGTAAAGACGTCTTTCAAATTTCCGTTTTTAAATAAGCGCGATAGAAAATCCTCCCACGCTCAATCGATTGCAAATTTTCTTACATCCCTATTATTTTAATATAAAAAGAATAGCTTTATTTTGCCTCAAGGTCTAAATTTCCAAAACTTACCTGCAAATGATATAGTTATTAAAAATAATTTAATTTAAAACATTTAAGTATATATTCTTAGCTTTTGAGCAAATCCTTTTTTGTTACACAATTTTTATTAAGACTAAATATTTATCATAAACACATAACACTCAATTGTTAGCTAAATGTGTAGTTCTATTTTTATAAACAAAAAAAAAAGACTCCGAAGAATTTTAAAAATTTTCTGATCACACTTGAATATCAATTGGTTATACAAATACAGCAGGTCATTCACACTTTATGGAAACAATTTTGATAATTAATTTTTATCAATAAATACCGTATTTTTTGTAGAAATTTGCTTCTGTTTGATAGCCTTGATTCTTAATGATAGTTCTAGCTCGAATGTTTCATAAAAGTAAATTTTTCTTAGTACCGCCATGCAAATTTTACTCTATTACTCTTGAACCGTTTTCCAAAATCCATTCAGCGTTCTTGGATGCCGTTTTCCTAGGACTCGTTTTAATAAACCAAAAGCACAAAAGTCCATCGGTGAAGCGTAGGGGGATTTTACATGTATTTAATCAAATGGGATACACTTTGTTTCTGTTTCTGATTCCTTCTTTGCTAAACAAGCGGCAGTTGACTAAGAGGCTTTGTCCATATGAAGCTCAACCTTACATATGTCCTTTCCATATATTTCTGGAATTCCTTCCTCAAAGATTGTTCTAAAATATTCTGCTGATAGTAGAGTGAACTAATTTTTTGGCTTTACTTGAGACTTTTTTTATTTTTAATTTGCCGGTTTTATAGAATATCCTACAGCCATCATGAATTTATAAGGGAACTTTACTGTACACTGGATGAGCCATTTCTTACAGTCATTCCCGTCAGTTGAGCAATAGAAAACTGATCTTCTTTTACTACAGTCATTTAAATATACCCATACCTCATCGAGTGTTACCATAAATTTCCATTTTTCAGCAGCTAGTGTTTTTTACATAATTTTCTACAATTCGCTTTTCTTTCAGCAATATGTTCTAAAAAGGGAGATGAACTTTGGGTTTAAACATCTATTTTAACTTTAAATCCTTATGAATGATTTTAACTACAGTTAGGGAAGATATTCGTAGTTTCGATGGTATGAATCTTTGAGTCGGCAGATTTTCTTTTAGGATCAAAGCTTTCACTTTTCTTGATAGCTTCCCGCGTTTGAATAGTCTTAGGATGAAGTTTCGTGGTCATATTTTTATTTTTAGTTTCTGCTCAATGCTTTTTCCCTTTCCCTTTACCTTTAATTGAAATGAAAAAACCGAGAATTTTACATCACTTTTTAATGTGTTGATACGAATATTTCTCCTTGGAAAGTGTAATTACTCAACCTTCTAGCCATATATCATTTTTAGGAGCCATTTTTAAAATAATTCTTTTATTTTACATTACAATCAAAAGTAAACCTTAGTAGACGATTATTCTGAAGTTGCCAAAGTTTTATCTCAAAAGGCAGACGAGAAAAGGAATTACAAAATCGTTTCCATTAAATGTGAATGACCATCTTTAAAATCAGATTAACAACAAATATTTTAGACAATGCCAATAAACCAAATACTATTTTTTTATATAATTTTATCCACTATTTATTCTTAAATACTTTTCATTACGAAGTTTAGTTCTGTTTCTTAATTTCGTTCGATGGAATAAGAATACCAGGTAATAAAGTGCTAGATAAATTAACGTACAAAATATCAAACTAGAGATATCTAAAGCTATAAAGCATTAATTAAATTTTGCTAATCTTTTTAATTAATACCATAGTAATGATAATAGTAAGTACAGTTTTGAAAATCAAAGGAAAATATCCATTAATATAAACAAAATATTCAAAAATAAATTTGAGTCCAATGAAATTAATTGTATCACGCTTGATGAATCTTAATATAATTTTTATTTTAGTAATTAATACTGTATCTTTTCCTCAGTTTTTCACATTATATAAATAGAATAAATAAACATTAAATCTTTCTTTGTTGATAACTGCGACCGAAACATTTTGTTTTCGAATAAGATGACTAAAATTTAAAAATACTTTAATGTACCAGAATCGCAGTTTTATCATTCTATAGTATATTTATTGGTTAATTATTTCAACAGACAGAAAAAGTCTCAAGAATAATAATTCTTTTAAATATAGACAGTTTCTTCCAAAAATTTTTAAATCAGGAAAAGTTACAACAGTGTAGTGTGAAAGTAATAGCATACCTGTGCAAATGGGAATACATATTTTAAAATTTGCTCTGCACAGGAAAAATTAATATATGTACTCATATCCATGCGTTTAAAACACGGCGTGTTTTTCTCCTGTTATTTAAAGGAATCAAAATTCTACTAAGATTCTTTTTTTTTTAAATTTGAAATAAAATAATTCGAGCATAAAGAAATAAAAAAAGAAAATAACCTGACGATTAAATTATCTTTTTAACGGAATATATATTACCTTTGCATTTTTCCTTCATGAAGAGTAGAACATACAAAGAATACTAAATTTACAGCAAGAAATTGCATTGTTCTTTATCCTAAAAGGAAACTTACGACCGAGACATCCCCCCTCCCTCTTTTTCAAATGATTTCATATGTAGGAACATTCCTAGGTAGACTATATCTGTATGTAAAAGTCTTGATGTGTGTGAAGAAAAATAATTATTTCTTTACTTGATAAGAAAGACTATAAAATTCGTATCTTCAAAATCCTAAAAACCAAAATCCGAAAAAATACTTTTTTTTTGTACGTGACATGCGAAATGAAGGATATAGGATTTTTTTTTCAGTTTATTACTATCAGTAGAAAATTAAATAAAAAAATTAACATCAGATGGAGAAAAAAATATTTTTACTCAAAGAACATGTAGAAAACATTTATAAAAGAACATGATTATATTCCATAAAGCTAAATAACGAAATTCTTTTTTTTCTAACTAACAGCTTTCCGAATTTATAAAATAAATTTGAATCTTTGATTAAGTTAATAGCTTTTTATTAATACTATATTTACAAGTCCACATTGCTAGACTGTATTTTCTTCTCTATTGAGATAGGAAACTAATTAAGTTTTTACTTATATCTTCCGGGATTTAATGCCGTTTTGTTCAATGAGTTGTTTTGAAAAGACTTGATTATAGAGCTATATGGCTGTTACAAACGCTGTCAAAATCAATCATTATTTTGTGAACAAGCAAACTGAAAGGAACAATAGGTATATAGAAAAGAAATAGGAATAACCTACAGGCAGTAAAAAATATTATTTAAGAGTACACGAATCGAAAACTAATCAACTTTATTACAAAAGGGCCTTGTAGTTTTTGTGAACAACGAAATTTTTAAGATTTTGGGGTTGAAATCGAAAATAGATTTTTTAATCCGTTAGAAAGTAAATGAGTAATAAAAAATAAAAAAAATAGCTATTTTCTGTACAAAAATAACAAGCACAAAGTTCTTTTTAGCTTAAAAGCCTTTTGTTTTAAATATATCATACTTGCATTGATTGCCTCATTTTAGCAAAATGTTTGTATAATCTGACTTAACAAGTAACAAAAAAAAGTTTTTAAGTCAATTCCTACTTAGGTAAGCGAAGTAAAATTCTATATATTTTAGTTACTTTTTATTAAATAGTTACAATTAATATAAATATGTATGTATATATGATAGAATTACAATATTAAGTGACAAAATAGAAAGCAATTTCCTTGCAATTTTCCATTTTCCTTTCTATATATGATGTTAAATTATTTTTTGTTTGTTATTATTAATTCATTAATTAAATTTAATTAGTCTAATAAAATAGTATAGTAAAAAAAGAAATCACATTCTCAGAAATTAGACCATCCCAGGTGGGATTTGAATCCACGTCCTTTGGATTAGAAGCCCAACGCGCGCGTTATCCATTGCACTATAGGGACAGAATGAACTTCCTTTCTATATATGCTGTAGGGCAATTATTTTGGTTTGTTACTATTCATTCATTTTTTGATTTAATTAATGAATTAATATTTGAAAAACTCTAATTACAAAGTGTTTTAATTTTATTAACGATTGAAAATTTGAACAAGATATATATATATATATATATACAACACAAGGATGATCAAATGAAAAGGTACAAAACGACACGGTGGGTAAAATATAGACTTTATTCAAAATATACACATAGCTGAGCACAACGATCCCACTGATGAACAAGTCGCAGGATTCCTTGTTCCAGAATTCTGTGGCTGTGACGAGACCAGTCTTCACAGTTCTCGAGTACGTCGTCGAGTTGAAGCGCTTTCCTTTCAGGTGTTTCTTCAGTGGACAAACAATGGAATCGCAGGGGACATGTCCGGTGTAGGACGGATGGTCAACGTCTCCATTGGAACTTGTCCAGTTCCATTTGTGTGACTTGGAGACGTGTGGACGCGCGTTATCATGGAGCAGAACCACCCTCCGTGAGCAGCCCGGTCTTTTGTTCTTGATGGACTGCGTAGGCGTCGGAGTGTCTCACAGTACACATCGAGTTAATGCTTTTTCTGTGCTCGAGTATTCTGTGCTCGCATCATTTGACGCCGCTTTTTATAAGAGCCTTTGCTCTCTCCTGCGCATGCGGGCACCCGCGCATGATCCGATCCCAGTCAGAGTCTCCAATGGCATCCCGAGATGTCTCGCTACATTCTCCCTTGGCGGAATATGCAAATATTTAACTGTTTCATTTTTAAGTCGTTTCGTACCTTTTCATTTGATCACCCCTTGTATATAGGGGCGAGTGAACTAATAGTAGGAATTAAAAAATAAAGTTTCATAAATAGGATTACATAAAAAAAACGATGTGGGTTTGTAATTATATATAGTGTGTGTTAAAATATTAATATATATCACATGAGAATAAATTCTAATAAGTGACTGTAAGGAATCGGAAGTGTATGAAATTTATCTGTCATATATATTCCAACAAAAGTCATAACTAACTATCAGAATACTTTAAAGTATTGTTAAAAGATTTAAATATTAATTTCCATTTTTTCAATTGTCTTTAAATATATTTTAAACCAAAGTCTTCAGTCGGTGTATATATATTTAAAGTTTTCAATTACTGAATAAATGTCTATACAAATTGAATCAAGATTGATATCAATAATTCAGTATTCATACTTACTAAATTGTTCTTCTTATGGATATTTTAACTTACTTTTTAGCTTAATTATGTGTATTCTTTAGGAAGTAACACACACATTTAAACACATATATAATCAATATCCTACAATTAGAACTGAAATTTGAACTTGTAAAGTTCTAAATATTAGTAAAAATTTTTTAATTAATTTTTCGTTTGGAAAAAGGTGCATAAGCTTTAAAATCTTACGCCTCCGATAAGAGATGGATAAATTAGAGTACTGTGATTGTACCCAAGTTATATCCCCAAAGTTCCGAACTGAGCTTTCTATTCCAAAAGCACTAAGATTTGGTTGAGAGGTTATTGCAAAAATATCCAAGCTATTTTTGGTATACCCAAATATGGTCTCCTGGCAGAAAAGAAATAGCTTTTAACGAATGTCTCAATAGATTCTAATAGGGAGCTTATAGGCCAGTCCTCTTATGCGGCCTCGGTTACATGATGGTCATTGTCCCGAATTTTCAGCAGACGCTTTTCTGTCAAAGCTTAGGTTCGAGTTTTGATCTCATTTAATACCCTTCACGTTAATATAATACCCTATAAATGTGTAAAAGTTCAAAGTCCTCGCGTTGTTCTTGGAAAGTGTGGGGTAGTTCAGGTGTTGTCCACTTCACTTGACCGCATTTCAAAATTGTGAATGTCATCGCTCATAACCTCTCTAAATGAGACGCAAATAGACAATCTCAATCTCAGTTTTCATAAAATATAAATATGTTAAAATAACCAAAATAAGCTGATATTTATAATAATTGCTAATCCATTAGGAATTCTCTCTGAAAAGATATTATTAGAATTGAACACTAAATTTGACAGTTAATTTTTTTTTAAAAAAAAAGAATAATTTAGTAGGACAGAAAGTATTGTACCACTCAAAATTGTATTTTATTATTCTAGGGATACCTATCTTAGCAATATTCATATGCATGATAAAAATATTTAATAATACTTCAAAAATTTGCGCCATAGTGTATTTTTATTTATTTCCTCTATTATGTGTATTTACTAGAATTCGTAAGATATGTAAACAAATATATATCTTCCAACAATTTTTTCGAATGAATCGAACAAATTTGTACAAGGAAAAAAGATCAATATTAAAATTTATTTAAATAATCAATTAATCTTATATAAAATTTCATTTTTCAACAGCCTTAAGACCAAAAAATACAGATTGTTTTGTTAAAAGTGTATTTTACTTTCCCCCATAATATATGATTTAATTGTGATATTTAATGTAATCATAAACTCCCATGTCTGAAATAAAACTTTCATTAATGTAAATACGTTAACTGCCAAAATTATTTAAAAAAGGCAAACTACTTCCTCAACCTATGATTAGATAAAATTGATATTCTTTAATAATAAGCAAAAAATAAAATTAAGCATTTCATAGCATGTTATATACATGTTTATTATACAAATATAATAACAAACTGAAAACTGATTAAAATCATACTAAAATTTAATTATTTTTAATGCAAATGAAAAAAATGTTACAATAGGACATGAAAGTAAATGCATCTCTTTTGCATTTACTTTCTTGTCCTATTTTAACATTTAAAAAAGAAAATGTCCATTGGATGTTGATTTAGAAATCGTTCATACTAATCCTCTCAAAAGCTGAACTTCAAAATTAAACAAACTCTATACAGGCAAATTTCTGTTTATCGATTGACATCACTGGGATTACAATACCGGTATTTTGAGCCATTTGTACAATTTTGTAATACCGGTATTCACAAGTTTAAATACCGGGTTTTCGGTATTTACTAGAAATTTTTAAAATTGTCTATACAATATGTTCAGGGATCGCCAACCTATATAAATAGTATACGTTTTTGTTTTTGTGAATATATAACGAGCTAAATTAATTGCATTGTGAATATAAAGTTGCATCGCAAAATCAGCAGAAATTATAAAATATGTGAATCGTCCAAGAAGGCGGGCCAAAACTGTCCAATTACAACTTAGAGTATTAGTGCACACGCGCAGGATTCGTAGTCTGATATTCGAATCTGTGAAAATAAGATTGTAAATGTGAAGAAAGTGCGTAATTTTTCGATATTTTTTTAATTGGGGAGTTTGCTATTCACAATGTGTATTTGCATATCATACTTGTATTTACATATCATCACGGTTTTAAAAATAAAATTGAAATAGAAGAATAGAGACTAACCAATTCAAATTTGATCAATTTTATAGTAAATTTTCTTAGAATGTTTTACCCACAAATCTTATCCACATTCAGAAGGATTCGGTGTAGTTATCAATGATGAATATGACACTAATGTCGTTAGTGAAAAATTGTCTCGAACAAAAATTAGAATTAGCGATAGGTAAAAAAATTCAACAAACCAAAATAAGCTCACTTCCAAAAGTTAAGCACGAAGATGTAAATTGCAAAAAAATCAACAAATACTGCTTTGATTGACACAAAATTTGGCAGTAAAGTAGCATATATATTTATACATAAAACGAAATCAATAATTATATACAGAAAGGAAAACAATATTAAATTTTTGTAAGTTATCAGATAATGTCATACTGGAGACTTAAAGAGAATTATGTATAAAGTGAAAATAAACAGCATAAAATGAAAAAAGGACATTAATAGTGTATGTGATCCCCTCCCATCTGTATGTAAAGTTTACACCTTCTGACCATACTTTCAATTAGGTGGTCAACCACCGCAGAATTAAGCAATCACCATTCTTCTTGTAGAGCAGTTTCCAGCTCAATAAGAGTGGCTGAAGGTGGGAAACGTGAAAATACAGTACGGCCAAGAGCATCCCAAAGACTTTCAATGGGATTAAGGTAGGGCGAATATGCTGGCCACGCCATACACGCAATCACTTCACTCTGCAGGTAGTCATCGACGATCTCAGCTCTATGGGGACGTGCATTATCGTCCATTAAAACAAAAGTAGGGCCAACCGCTTTAGCTTACAATCTCACAATGGGTTCTAGGACTTAATCTCGATACCAGACAGCCGTCACAGAACCCCTTTTAAAGATGTGCAGGTCGGTGCGGTATCCTAATGAAATCTCTGCCCACACCATAATGCTTCCGCCTCGGAATGCGTGATGTTCGGTGATGCTTTGGAGCTGATTGCGTGTTCCTTGTATACGCCATACCATTATACGCTTGTCATCTGGCTCCAGAGCAAATCTTGACTCAACAGTAAACAGGACATTGCCCAGTCAGACACAGTCCAATTGCCATGTTTCCGGCACCACTTTAATCGTGCCCCTCTTGATTGGATAGATAGAGGAACACAAACTCGAGGTACCCGGGCATACAGTCCATTCATATGTAATCTTCGGGGTACAGAAGCTGCAGATATAGCCTTACCAATGGACGCTGTAACCATAGATGCCACACGTGTGGAGGTCGCTCTGCGATTCCGCTTGGCTACAATAGCAATATACCCTTGGGCGACCGCCTACGGACAACTGTCTGTGCGGTTTGGAATTGTTTCGATAAACGTGAAATTACAGAATGATGAACGCCGAAGAAAATAGCAACATCTGTAGTCAACTGTTCCGCTTCAATGCGCCCCACAGCACGCCAGCTCTCAGAATCTTCCACTCGTTTTCTGGAAGTCATAGAAACACGTATGTCTTGAAAACAAATTGTACGAAAGTTTTAAGCACTTTCTATCAGCACTTACAATCAACTCTGTAACCCTTCATAAAGCTTGCTTCTTATAAGACTGCCCTTTTTGCATATTTCTTGACATGAAAGCACGATTGGCTGTTACCTAACATATTTGCATTCTTCCTTATCCCTTGCAGCGAATTGCATCCTCTTCAATTCTGATTGGCTTCCGGAAATTAGCATTTTCCTCTTCTTGCTTAACTTTTGTAAGTGAGTGTACAATACCGAAATCAGCTATATCCAAAACCCTCCGACGAGAAATTGATTTATTTAAAGATGAGATATATAGAGGTAAATACTTGGAAAAAATCTAACCTATATTGCTAAGAATGCTACCAACTACCGTAAATCCCGAAACAGCGTTTTCGACAGCTGGTAATTTATGCACATAACTACGTTCCAGGCTTAATGACAGTACAATTAATGTATTATGTTTTTAAGATTATATTTCAAAATTTTTAATAGTGGAATAGTGACTGAATAGTGATATTTACAATTGTTGTGATTTAAATAAGTGTTTCCTTACTTTTTTTGTGATTCTTTATATACTGTTTAATTTAAAAATTACAAATTAATTTTTTGTGATATTTACATTTTGAAATAAAACTGGCAAAATAAAACAAAAAAGCACCTGTATCTTCTTTTTCCCCAAAAAATTTCTAATACCGGTATCCTTGTATTAAGATTAAAAAATACCGAATACCGGTATTGAACTTTTGGTCCGACTTTTGCAATCTCTAGACATCATGTGTCTACTGCAAGTATTTTTATTTGTACTGAAATGTCTTAATTTCCCTCTGAAATCAAAAGAAATATATACAGAAGATACTGAAGGAAAAATATAATTACCAGTATAAATAAAATTAACTGAAATTGAGGGAATTGAAACATATGTTCAGATTTATATAATATAGCGATATATGTGAACTTCTTTTTTGATACACACACACACCCATATATATATATATTGTCGCGCTTGCAAAAATTTAAGATTTCCCATAGAAAAAAGAATTTGCTGGAATTCCACAACAATATTAGTGCATAACTTCCTTTATTTTTAATAACTGCTGCAATCCTGTTTGATATGTTATGAATAAGAGATTAAGAGTAAGATTTGGCAATCTTCGTACACCCCCAGACATGCTTTATTGCGTCAACTAGTGCCGTAGCACATTAGATGGTTTCTTTACCGCTACTTTATTTTTCGCGATACACCACAGATTCTTAATAGAATTGAAATTTAAGATGTTCCTGGGCCAGTCAAGCACATGGACTTTTTTTGTCGTTAGATGGCTTTTAACAGTATCATGTATGAACATCCAAGTGAAGCTTCAGATTCTCACACAACAAATTAAAGTACTGACTTCGGTTGATAGTGGTTTTAGGTGGCATGAATTATACAGCAACAGTAACCAAACATAGACATTGCATCTAATATCATCTGGCTTGGAGAATGTTTCCCAGTTGTAATCTAAATGTATCAGTTAATTTGTTTCCGCTTGGATACCTGTAGGCAAACAAAAAATTACTGCACACTTGACTCATCGAAAAATAACACTGTATTTCACACTTACATTGTACAATCCCAATATGTTTTGGCGAAAGTCAGCCGTTTCTTATTCACATTTGGAGTAAATCGAAGCTTTACAAATTTATAGGATAATAAACCAGGATCTTTAGTTAAGTGTCTTGAAATAGTACTGAAACAAACATTGGGGCTCTAATCAACCAGAGTAATTCTTAATCTTATTGCAGGAGATTGTCCGAAATCGTACGACCATTCTTATTACATGATCATCACGTATACTCGTTTTTGTAGGTCACCACTTCTAAAATCTGTGAATTTTCCAGAATTTTTAAATTTACTAACAATTTGATAAACAGCTAGCTGTCTTGCTAACCCTGCCCTCAAAAATATGCTCTTAAAACCCATGGCCGCTTTTCTGCTTAGGTACGTTAGGCACATGCTTAGGGCTCAAAAGACTTGGGGGAGCAAAAAGTTTAGGGCAAAAATGGGAAAAGATTAATTATAGCGAATGTACAACCATCTAGCGAGTCATGAAAGAAGCATTTTTGCCCCTAAGAGAGAGTAACGTGGAATGTGATCTACTATGGAAAAAGAAAAGCTTAACAGTTTGATGTTGATATGCACTCAAAATGAAACTACAATGGAAATTTATTACAATATTGTGTTTAATGATTTTGGTGAGAAAAGCTCGAACAAAAACCTTTTTTGTACAAATACAATGAGAGTGACTCAACAAAGAATAAGGATGTCTAAAAGTAAAATATAGTAAAGCGATAAGCGATGAAAAAAGATGATAATGAACAAGTTGAAAACAGTTTATACAATAATGTATACTCTATAATCTAAATGTAAACGATCTTACTAATTTACTGTACTAATTTACAAAGGAGTGGGTGGGTGGTCCGTGGTGACGTAAAGTAAGAAATGATCAAGAGTGGTCAAACCACGACACTATCCTGGGGAAAAACGGAAAGATTCTCAAAAAAGCAGAAACAAAAAAAGGGGGGGGGGAGAGTAAGAAAATTTTGAAAATCCCTCTCAAACCAAAACCTATAAAGAACTGAAGGAGGTGGGTTGTGCTATGGAAATAGAAGAGGGCATAACAATTTGAAGTGCCTAAGGTGCCGGAGGGGTTAAAAACGGCCCTGTTAAAACTCAACATTATGCAGGGTAACGATTTTTGCCCTTTTTTACAACAGAAGTGTTTTTTTCTTACCCATAACAATTTCACACTGTCTCCAGCAAAATACAATAAGCAGCTGGCGATAAAATATATGGGCACGCTTCTTTATATTAGAAAAATGCCTCTTATTGATATTAACAAATGAAATAACGTATAACATTATAATTTGCGAAACTAATGGAATACTTTAAAGTGTTAAAAATCGGCTACTGATCTTAAACTTATGAAAACGAGAGATATATATAAAATCATATACTAAGCTGCTGTAAATCTAATTTAAATCTAAATGATATGTAGACGTATGACGAGATAGTTGAATGACTACAATAATACATTAACAAACTTTTAGTTTTTGGTACTAAGATAATACGGTTAAACATTGTCTTAAGACGTCAGTTTGGTCCTATATTATTGGGTGGAGGTGGGGGAAAGAGAGTAGTGTATGTGTGGGAATTTTTTTTAAATTTATGAGACTATAAATAATTACTAAAAATTTAAGAGCTAAATACTATAACAGTAACACAAATCTATATACCCAGAAGTGAAAAAAAGCTATAGATAAATTGAAAAATTGTAAATGATAAAAATCTCAAACAAAAATACTAAGCAAATCTACCAACGAGAAGTTGCCAAAATCGCCGCCACAGAAAGAGCACACAAGAAAAACAAATTTAAAAAATAGTTTAAGAAGCCCATTTTAATTTTTATTGGGAAACACGAAAACCATACATTAATTTTAAAAATATTTTGTCAGAAAGAAATAAGTAACTAAAAAATAAGAATCTTTCTGAATTCAAATATATTACCAAAGACAATAACCCATGCTGCCCTCTATGCAAAAAGATAGAAGGAGAAATAGGTAAGCCAAAGAAAACATTACGAGAAAATTAAAATTAAAAACTACAAAGAACCGACTAGAAAAATAAAATTTAATAATACTTACAACAAATAAATTTTTAACTTATTTAGAATGTATGCATTAAAAGATAATTATATATATACATATATATATATATATATATACATATATAATATATAAAAAAAATATATATGTAATAATCCCATTAATTATTCTTAAGAACTTTTAATTACCTTTGGTCCATCCCTTCAGGACCAACGCTTTGGTAATAAGTTAATCCGCCGCCTAACGAGAGTATTTTAAACTACATCCATCCACCCACACAGATCACGTGATTTAAGCTGCCTAATATACCGAGACTCCTGGAGACCGCGCTCTCCTTTTTCGCTTCTGTATTTGTCTGCTTCAACATGTAGTCGGCTGCAGCTTGTTTTGTGCTTTGTGTTTGTGTTATGTGTGTTTATTTGTGAATCCGTCTATCTGTGTGTCTTCATGTTCAGTGTACAATAAACAAGATTAACCTCAGGACTGCCTCATCAATCTCATTTAAAGAAATCCATTCCATCGGCCACGTCTATTTCATATATACATATATAGATAATATATATATACATATATAGATATATATATACATATATAGATATATATATATACATATATAGATATATATATACATATATAGATATATATATACACATATAGATAGACTGATGTATATACTCGTACAAATAAAGCTTGTATCCAAACTAATCAATTATTACCTAGATTCTGTACTTTGAAAATTGCAAGGAAAACACGTCTTTTAATTATTTATTTTAGAGTAAATCTCTAGCAAATACTTTTACTTTTGAAAATAAACTAATTGCTTCTAAGGATACAACTTTTACATATAAATTTATGTGTCATTCTTTAACATTAAAAATGTCAATGTATGATTCCATTACTTTTGCTTTCCATATCATTAAGATTTAATTTCAGCTACAATCAAAATTTATAAACTTTTATGAAGAAAGATCTAAGGATTAGATTATATTTAATTGTAGAAAGGTTCTCAACACATTCTTTATTTAGTATTTTTTATAGAAAAAAAAGGCGTCATAAGTCGTATGAATATTTGTGGTCACTCAATGTTGTCAATTCAACCTTGAGGGTAAGGTGTTGTTTAGAAATTCTTTACCACAAAAAAAATCGCTGTGGTAGGTAGTGCATTTTATTAAGGAGAAAAAAAAAACAATTCCGGAATCAATTATACTACGAGTTTAGGTATTACAAAGTAACATATTTATATAATTAAACACCATTTCCATTGCTATATTTTAGCAACCCTACGTGATGTCATTGAGTGGAAAATTCATCTAACCATCTTACAATAACAAAATAAAATACTTTCTTAGATAATAAAATGATACTTGTATAGTTTTTTAAACATTGCACGAGCGAAAAAACACACAAGTTTCTAATACCGTACAATTTTTCGTCTTTACCTCTTCATTCTTCCAATGTTGAATTCCAAGAATGAAAAAGAAAAAAAAATATTTGTGTTTTTCACTAAAAGTAACCATAAAAGAAACAACATACATTCAGTAATAAGTAAACATTAAGTCGACTTATAGTATTTTCCTTTGTACATGTGACTGATAATTTTCGAGTAGCAACTAAATATTAATCTGTAAATATGCTTTTGCAGACTTCGAGTTAGCAGCTTTATTCTTTCAAATTCATCTTCTTTTGAATAACTTTTTAGTAAAAATGCACTTCAAATTTCAATATAAAGTATTCATTTCCTTAACGTAATAATTAGATAAGAATTTCATTAAAACTCTACAATGATTATCAATAATGAACTTTGTAATTTTTATCTTTGCTCCGACGACAAAGACGACTCCGTTTCTTTAAATTTCTATTTCAAAATCACAAAAGGCTTCTGTATGAACACCCCCCTAGTTATATATAAAACGTTTTTTAATTACATATAAAATCCAAATTCTTTAATCCGTCAGTCACAACCAACAATTCATGCATTAGGCTGCAAGTTTTTCCGATGGCAAAGCTTTTATCGTTTGCTTATTAATTTCTTAGAAAAATAAGAAATAAAAATGCAGTTGAAATACGGTATAATTACTTATGTAATGTGTTTATAAGATTAAAATATCACATTTAAAAATGTAATAAACTGTTTTTAACTCAAATTGTTTTAAATTCTCCGAAAGTTCACCTTTTTTAAAAAAAAAAAACTTATCGACTTATAGGTATGAAAAAAAATTAGTTTTATTTTATAAATCAAGAATTTTTTTAAAAGAAATGAGTTTAAAAAATTCTGAAAACATGTACTGAATGTATTAAATGTGATTTAAATGTACCAGGTGTTCCAAAAGTCCGTTAACATTTGAAAACAATAATGTACGGAATAATATATTTAGAGAGGCAAAAGTTGGCACACAAGCTTGAAATAACATGAGGTTTTATTGAAACAAAAAAAGTGCAAAAATGACTAACACAGATGGGCAGAAAAACATTACGACGCCGCATAAAAATCGTGCATAAAATGAACTGTAATCAAAGAGGAAACAGCTGCACCTGCAATTGACATGTTGACTTTTCCAGAAGGGTATTGTTAGTAGAGCTATACTATCAGAATGCAGAATCTGTTAGTGCAGCTTTACGATCCTATCGTCATAAGAAGGGTATGGAATATCTTTTGTCCATACCGTTTGATTAGGATCAAAGGATGATCCGCCACTTTCGACTTTCTTGGCCTCCCAGGTCCCCAGACCTCAATCCGTGTGATTATTGTTTGCGGTGTTACCTGAAGTCGCAAATCTACCGCAATTGTCTGACCTCATTTGGGATGCTGACAACATCCAACGAAAATTTCTTACCATACCTATAGATATGCTGCACAGTGCTGTTCTCAACATTGTCCCTTGACTACAGATATTGTTGATGAATGACGGCAGACATGTTAAACATTTGTTATAAAGATTGTAGCTAAAAATGAATTGTTATACTAATTATTGCTATTGTTGCATGAAGCGACATCTGTTGGCCATCTTTTCACTTTTTATTGGTTTTAATAAAATTCCATCTCTTTTCAAGCATGTGTAGGAATTTTTATCTCTGTACCAACATTATTTTGTGAATTATTGAATTTTCAGATGTAAAATTTCAGATTTTTAAAATTTGTCTTTGGATTATATCCATAGGGCCGAAAAACAATACTTTTTTTTAAACATAACTCAAATTATCTCTTAAATTACGTTCATCTTTGGATTTAAATTCAGTTTATCATATTTAAATCATTAAATGTAATTTTTCATTACTAATACTATTTTGTTATAATTTTGAATGATAAAAAGAAAATACTCTAATCTAGCTGATATTTATTAAAGAAATGAATAAATAAGAAATTCTCCAAATTTTCATTATAACTTCATAAATATTAAATATTTTTTTAATGCTGTGATTATTAAATGTTTACTGATGTATTATATTCATAATATTTTACTTACAAAAATTTAGGTAGACTTTTGTGAATTCACGCTTTACTTCTTAAGAAAGTATGTTACAAATATTTTATCATATAATAATAATAATAATAATATATTTGCTCTAAATATAAGAAGAGATAACGTTATTAGTGCCATTGAAGTCACACTGAAACTAAACAAAAATTCAGTAAATTTTCAAAAAGAAATTGAAAATTTAATTTAATTTAATTTAATTATTTAACTATAATTTCTGAGTAGGTACGCAATCAAAGCAAAATTAATGAAAAGCAATCGTGTTTGAGGAAAAAATGTACTTATGTATAGGAAATAATTAGATTATATTAGATTTATTAGAAAAGTTAGTGGTAGAGTTCCCAGTTCCCTGCTTCGATCTGTTGGAGTTGCGTGCTTTCGTTTACTTACTGGACATGACTACTTGCAAAGGCATTTACATCGCATTGAAGTAAAGGATTCTGCTTGGTGCCCTCTGTGCAACCAGGGTGAAATGGATGGTGACCACCTCAGACTCGGCCCTATTGTTTAAAAGTTTTTGTGGACAACTCTACGGAGACAAATTTTAATTCTTTTTATGCTTCGTCATCATTTTATTGGGCTGCTCGTCGACTAATGGCAGAGATGCCGAAGACGGGCGTAAGATACAAAAAAAATATTTTTATGCGTTTATATTTTTTGCAAAATTTCTTCGATTCTTTACAGCATTTTGTTGAAATTAATGAAACACTCCTTGCAAAAAATTAATATCTGATTAATCGACAACGAATTGATTAATGATCTTAAGTCACAATTTATAATTATATTGAGAAGTATGCGACTGACTATATTTAAAACCGTCATTTTGAAAAAGCATATATATGAATAATTTTTTGTGATATTCAGTGTCAGTTGAATTAGAATATACACATAAAAAATGTTTGAAGAGCATTATTACAAGAAAAATCATTTAAATGCAATTTTTTGGCAAAAAGCCAAGAAAGAATGACATATTTTCAAAACATTCTCCTTTTTATATGAAAAAGGCTACTATAATAAATAATATTTTACCTATACGTATCTAAGACTTCTATACAGTAGCTGAGCTAAGATTTTTGAAAAGCCCACGTTATTTTTAGAATTATGATCATTTGAAATAAAAAACGTGTGTGTTTTCTGTTAAAGTTCTTCAACTCTGATATATTAAAGTATAAATACAAATCTACTTTTAAATCAAACATTTCAAAAATTCTAATTCAGTCTCTGTGCAGAAGGCTCTGCAATATGTAGGCAAAATATTATTAATACAGAAGCATTCTTTAAAAAGAGAGAATGTTTTGAAAATGTCATCCCCCCACCCTCTTTGTCAAAAAATTACATTTAAATAAATCTTATAATGATATTCTTAAAACAAGCCGGCTGAGTGGCGTGGTTGGTTTGTCACTGGCCTTCTGCACCCAAGGTTGCGGGTTCGTCCCCGGCCCAAGTCTGTGGATTCATGATGCAGAAAATCGACATTATACGATTGCACGGCATGTAAAAGATCCCTAGAATGTCTGTTTGGCTTGGATGCTCTCCGGAAAATCAAACCCTAGTACAGGTTCGCATCGTCAAGAGCTCAGGTGCCTCCATCTGTGGAGGAAACTGAGAGTTAAAATTACCTGCGGTAATTGGTATCGCCCATATGGTACCGCGCTCAAAAGTGATACCAGCTCCCGGAGGATGTACTCGGTCTGCAAAGGTTAAAATACCAATGAGCAGCCCCATTAGAATAAAAATATTCTTAAAACAATTTTGCATGTATATTCTGATTCAACAGAAACCAAATATTTAAAAAAAAATCCATTTATACGCTTTTTCAAAATCTACGTTTCGAACTTAATCAGTCATCGTTTTGCAGTTATATTTTTGATCCAGAATTGCTTTTAAAAAAAATGGAGGGATTTTTGAATAAATATATTCAAACTCCAGCTCCTTCAAGACGTTAAGACAAATTGACTAAGGACAGCAAAGGGAAACAATTCTTCGAATTCCTGGAACTAATGATCAAATAACTAACTCTTCATCAGAAGTTTTGAGTTTATCTTTGTTGCATTAATTAAAATTATAAATATTACTCTTATAAAACTAAGAGTTTGTGCAAGTTACTGGAAGAGTAAAGTCTGATATAAGTGCTTTACAGACGTTTACTGAAAATTTATTAATAATAAGAGCTTTCAATCAAATTAGTGTTAGGGCTGACATTAAATGACAAGAGCTTTCTAGTCCGTTTAGAAAATCTTTTAAAGAGAAATATTGTGGAATAAATTAAATGATTGAAACAATATAATAATGTTCTTTGCTCAAAGCTTTCAAGTTATTAAAGTTGTCTCATTAATGATAAATTTTTAAAAACTGGTATATACAGTTTCTTATAAGAATTAAGCTGAAAGCACTCAAATTAAAGTAAAATCGTTTAAGTTTGAAGGCTACTTACTGGCGGAGAAACATTCAAAACACAAATGGTAGTCTTAGATGTCTGCTTTTTTAAAGCTTTTAAAAATTTAACCTAATCTCACTACTTTCTTAACCAATATTTAAACTTGCAATTCATAATAAAATACAAGGACAATAGACAAAATTCGCTATCTGATAAAGATATAAGTTTATATATATATATACATAAATATAAATATTAAAGAAATAACTGAAAATTATCTACCTTCCATGTCGGCTTTATGATAATCCTTCAATATATTCCAATTGGATAGCAAGCAGAAAGACAAAAGGAATTTCGATTCCAAGCCTACAGTTGAATTAGTTGGCCTTAAAATTGTAAAAATAGAATAAAGTTTTAATTGCCAGATATATTTTCAAAATTTCATAAGTAATACTTATATATAAACATTTAAATTATTTATCTGCAGACGATATTTTTACAGCCACATTTGTGATTTGGATAAATTTTCAAAAGACAGACAATTTTAAAATGTATTTTAAATTTAAATATTATTTTAAAAATAGATATTTACAGCATTAATTACACTCATGTCCATAAATTAAGGATAATGAAGTTCAGGCAAAGAAAGAGACAGAAGCAAAACAAATTTGACTTATTTGTAAAGTCTATTTATTAAACAAAAGGTAAAGAGCAAAAAAGATGCTATATGTTTGACATAATTAATAAAAATTGCGATTTTTACTCCCTGGAGCAAATTTCAAAAAAGAACCTATTTACAAAAAAACAGTATAACATGGTTAGTATGATGGTTAATACTGAGTATGTCTATCAGACCATGCAATACAGGCCTTACAACGTCCTACGCATGCTGAGTATCAAATTATCAATCTGATCTGGGGAATATTACACCACTCATCAAGCAATGCCCTCCGAAGTTCCGGTAGACCAGTGGGAGGGGGTTGACGGGCTGCAATTCGTCGGCCAAGCATATCCCACACATGCTCTATTGGATTCAAGTCCGGTGAGTATGCTGGCCAATCCATACGGGTGATATCCTCCGATTGAAGGCATTCGTCTACAATGTTTGCACGGTGAGGACGGGCGTTGTCATCCATAAACAGAAATTCAGCACCCATGGCGCCCCGAAACAAACGTACATGTTGTTCCAGAATGACATCCCGATAGATGTGGCCTGTCATCGTTACACTCTGAACATGCAGGTCAGTTCTGGAACCAAGAATAATTCCTCCCCAAACGAGCCATCCTGCACCACCGTAACGGTGTCGTTCAATGGTGTTCTCTTGGTGGTAACGGGTACCTGGCGCTCTCCATATGAAAGTCCGGCGAGAATCAGACTGCAAACTAAACCTGGACTCGTCGGAAAACATCACACAAGACCACTGTTGCGGTGTCCACAATGCATGCTCTCTACTCCAGGTTAATCGCAGGCGACAGTGAGTTGCGGTAAGGGAACACATCTGACAGGCCTACGAGCATATAGACCAATGTGCCCTAAGCGTCTGTACACGGTCTGCCTTGAAACTGTCATACCGGTAGCTGAAGAGAGCTGACGAGATAGGTCTGATGCTGTGCTCCGTCTTTTCTTTTGGCAGTAACTGCCAAATACCGGTCCTCATTCGGCGTTGTAACTCGGGGCGACCTGTGCTGTAACATCTACTCACATTACCATCATCTTGGAATCGTTGCCAAAGCCTGGAGATGACACTTGGGCGATTCCAAGTTCCTCGGATACTTCCAGTTGGTACGTCCACATTCCAGTCGTCGATAATTCTACCACGTAAAAAATCATCCAAATGCTTCCTTTGTGCCATAACTATGCGGTTATTGCACTGAAAGGCTTTTAAAGCGCTTGTGAACAATTTTACTTCTTTGCCACCATTCCTTATATACCCCTCTCTTACACTCGTCATTGTGACGTACTATCCGCGCCATCTGGTGGTTTCTGTAATTTGCATATTCTTCTTCAAGATGTGTGTGATAATTCTACAGGTGAAATTTTTATTTTAGAGTTCAATTTCTGTGTGATTCTGAATTATCCTTAATTTATGGACATGAGTGTATTTAAAAGAAAAAACAATTTTTCGCTGCATCACTTCTAGGTCTGCGGTGCGTGTTATGCAATGATCGCTGGAAACAAAGTAAAAAAAAGAGAGAGAGAGAAATATTCTGTATTTTCTGTATTTTTGCTTTTTTTAGCTACTGCTGCATATCAAAATAGAGATGACTTTTTACACTCAGCGTGTGTGTGTGTGATATCTTTTAGAACTTATATTAAAAAACAATTCAATTTTATATAACTGCACACACACAATCAAGGTTTTTTTTTTACAATTAAGGAATCAAATAATCGCAATAAATTATTACAATATGGTTTTTGCATTTGGATAATCAAGGTAGATTGCAAACAATTTATACCAAAACATTTTTTGGCGTATTTTTAATATTTATCTCGCTCTCACTTAAGCACTTCAAAGTAATATATTTGACAAATGTAGTATCAGAGAGAATTTTTAAAAAATTTAAACAATTTAAATGCATTGTCGAAAAAACAGATAAATGAAAGGGATATTTCATGTATGAACTCTAACAATTGAGTAAGCAAAAAACTGCTTACTGATAAAAAAATATTTTGCAAATTTGAATTCATGACTGAATAATTTTTAGCAATAAAAAAAAATACCCTCGATTCGTATTCATCTGTATTGTTTGAGTTTTAGCTGTTAAAATATTAATTAAGATTTTGTTCTTTCAAGAATATTTTGTTCATAAAAATAATTTCTCAGATGTCTGTTTGAAATTAAATGGGCTGTTAATAATTCTAATTTATTTGCAGTTTTAAAAGTTATCTCCAGTGAGTGAGAGAATATTAACGTCGCACTGATTAGCAACACGAGGGCTTTTGGCGACGGTCCGCGTAATTTTGAACCATGGTCAAGTGACGCGGACGACACCTGAGCTGGCACCCCCCCCCCTCTCCTAACTACCACACCACACCAACGGGAAGTTATCTCCAACTCCAACTTTCTTCACATTTACCTTTGATTAGTTATTTTATTACAGAAAATATCATTCTTCAAATGCTTTTATGTGTAGTGATAAATAAAATATTTCAATTTAATTAAGGGTGAATAAATCACTTATTATGAAAATTATTTTGACTGTTATATAAAAGATGCATCTTCTGTTTGAAAAATTTAAGATTTCTGTGCTAAATTAATAATTTGTATACTAAAATCTAAATATTATGGAGAAATTAAGTAATATAAAATCATGAAATTATGAGGAATATTTCGACAAGACAAAAAATCCTGATCGGTATACCGATAAATAGATAAATATAGATTGATAACAAGAAGCCATTTCTAATCACAATTAATTTTACAACTGCTTTTTTAGGTTTTTATATATTTCTTGTTAATTTTTCTTCTATTTTAAAGAAATAAGAAAAATATTTATTGCAAGGCTTATTTACCATCCAATATATTTTACCAATAGAGCTTCAACAACATCATGCATCAATTTTTATCGTCTTTTTCGAACAAATTCAATATAAGGTTTTTAATCAAAGTATTTATTCATATTTTACTTCAAAAAGAATATTTCCATTGCGTAATTTATTTTGCATAGTGCTTAATTTAATTCCTTATAAACCCCATTCTTAAGACTTTAAAAAATGTTTTTGATCTACACAAAATTATTTATTTTTTTAAAAAATTATTCTTACAATTTAAAGGAAATAAAAGAAAAAGATGGCGTGATTTTAAAAAATTGATTTAAAAAAAATTATAATAACTGATTGTTCTTCTATTTACATTATTGCAAAAAAAAGGGGGGATAAGTATTTCTCAATGGTACCTATGTGTTCTATTCGGGTATTCTACTGATCCTCTAAGGCAGTGGTCTTCAAAATTTGTCGATTCATGGAACCCTTAAAACTATAAGGTGTTTCCATGGAACCCCATCCAAAAAGGACCTTAGAGTAATAAATCTTAAAACAAGAAATATAAAAATATTTAAGTCAATTCCTACTTAGATCAACAAAAAAAAGTTATTTTAATTACTTTTTATTAAATAGTTATATTAGAATAAGTATGAATATGTTGTTGTTGCTTATGCCACCTGATCGACAGTAACATCAAATCAAAATAAATATAAATATGTATATACATATGACAGAATCACAACATTAAGTGACAATTAATTTTTATTAATTATCATTAAAGTATCGTATTGTCATCCGAAACAATCGTGTATTTTATGATTTCAGTTCAACTGAATGCTTTGAAACTTGAGGAAAAAAATATTTTAAGGTTTTGACCCACAAGTGGCTAAAAAGGAAGCCAACGTGGCTGTATCTGTAATTCTTTAAATAATTAATTTCAGTCAATTAATTTTAATTAATTATAATAAAATTATCCTATTGTTTCCCAAAACAATAGTGTATAGAAAATTTGAGCTCAAATGAGTGCTTTAAAATGTGAGAAAAAACCTTTACAAGTTTTGACACAAGTCGCCAAAATGGTCGCTAAGTAGCCCAAAATGATGCCAATGTGACTGTATTTGTAATTATTTAAATAATTAGTTTTAATCAACTAATTTTAATTAATTACAATAAAATTATCCTATTATACCCAAAACAATAGTGTATAGAAAATTTGAGCTCAAATGAGTGTTTTAAAATGTGAGAAAAAACCTGTACAAGTTTTGACACA
The DNA here is from genome assembly GCA_019973975.1 of Trichonephila clavata. Classification (NCBI taxonomy): domain Eukaryota; kingdom Metazoa; phylum Arthropoda; class Arachnida; order Araneae; family Nephilidae; genus Trichonephila; species Trichonephila clavata. Next base: position 57,830 of record BMAO01019193.1, on the reverse strand, counting down.
AGTCGCTAAAATGGTCGCTAAGTAGCCCAAAATGATGCCAATGTGACTGTATTTGTAATTATTTGAATAATTAGTTTTAATCAATTAATTTTTATTAATTATAATTAAATTACTGTATTGTCATCCAAAATAATCGCGTATATAAAATTTCAGCTCAATTGAGTGCTTTAAAATGCATTTTATTAACGATTGAAAATTAGAACGAGATAAATAGAGAATATGAACTAATAGTAGGAATTGAATAATATTTAAAGTAATCAGCATGCTATTGGTACTAAAGTAAAAACTATTTAAAATAAATGCTGTATTTTTTATCAAAATTTTTTAGGACATCAATGCAATTTACTCATTCACAGCATTAATTCATGCTTCATCTATCGTCTAACTTTGCCTTATATAGTAACTGAGATGTGTGTTTTTCTATTTTTTTACACAAGTATCGAAGTATATGACTGTTGAAGCTAACTGTAGTCACATTTCATATTCTGCATCAATTTGTTTCTGTATTTTGCTTTTGTTGTGACATACTTGAGAAATATTTTTAACTTAAATACATTGTTCAGAATGGCATTGAAATGTTTATTACTGAGCGAGAGAAACTTTTGTGTATTTTGTAAACTTTTGCATCCTAAAATTAAAGAGCTGTTCCTGTTTAAATTTATGTTTGTCGATTAGTTGTTCCTTTTCCTTGGCAAGCCTTTTAGTTAATCCATTAGCAGCTGAACAGTGCGACGTTAATATTCGCTCACTCACTGGTTAATCCATTCATGCTTGATTTTCTCCTATAGAAAATATTTTAGAGTTTTAAAAAACATTACACTAACGAGTATTAAGTTATTTTGTGGAACCCAGGATCATGAACAGAGTATTTACAATCTAGGTGGTACACATAAAGAAAAAACGTTTCATAATATTCTTTTATTATATTATAATAAAAGTTGCAGGAAATTACTAAAGATAGATGCTGTCGGTGGGCGAATTTATTTTTTAAGTTTCCCGCCGTAGAACGTGGGACCCGCGTTGAGAAGCATAACTGAAGATACTTGAAGATAACTGCATAGAGAACGTGAATTTGTTTTGTGCATACACGTTTGTAGTTTTCTTTTTGAATTTTTATTTTCACTCGCGTGTGGAGCCCCTGAGTACACTTCATGGAACCCCAGGGTTCTGTAGAACACAGTTTGAAGACCACTGATCTAGGGGAAAATATTCTTTAACTGAGATTTTAATTTAAAAACCGTTTTCCGTATAGAGATGACTTGATTTTATGCAAATGTAACTGCTATTTAAGTGCCTGTCGTTGAGTATGCGAGTTAACGGTTAAGCGTTGATCGTTAAGCTGAATTCCAAGTGTTAGTAAACAGCAACTGATGGTCGACAATCTTAAGATTAATATTCGACGGAGAATCCATCAGGAAGTGGTTAGGTAAAAAAAACTTGAAGCTGACCATTCTATCGGGCTTCAGGAAGGATCATACAAGGAGTTGCCACTCCAGGTAAGTACCCCTTATAATTTAGTTATCTGATTACGGTTAGGATTTCATTTTGACCCTAGAGTTAATTAATAAAAGTGTATTTCGTAAAGTGCTAAAGATTAAGTAAAATTAGTTACTTTATGATTATTTCTGCTTCTTTCTCGAACCCTCTCACACCCGCGACCTTCGAACCATGAACTCATGACCGTTAATGTTTCTGTTAAATCCTGTTGCTACTAAAATAGTTGAGGCAGGTTAAATACATATAGCTAAATATTCATATTGACGTAGTGTGTAAGTTTGGAGAAAGGTACTAGCTCAAGTGTCAATATCTTCACTTGACTGGTGTCTACAATTGCGAGATATGACATCCATAACCCTCGTGTTGCTTCGTAATATGAAATTAATAAACAGTAAGTCTGTCTGAATTCTGAAATTAATGGAATTTAAGTATATTCATCAGTATGTTAAAAACTCTTTTGAAATAGAATTTAGTATTTATGAATACAAATGTATAAACACATATTTAGGAATATTTTGTAAATTATACTGTTTTCTTAAATAATATTTAGTCTTTTATTGTACCAATACAGAAAATTTTAGCGCAGATTGTAATCCCACAGAAGATGCAGAAATATATTAACCTGACAGGAAATTTTAGTTTGTATTTGATTTTAATGGCAAATATTAAATACGAAATATATTTAATAAAAAAAATCATGCCAAAGTAATAACAGTAGTTTGGGAATTCTATAATATGAGTTTCATAGTCCCTAGAATTTCTTGAAATAGGAACTTTTAAGCCGAAACTAATATAACTTTTTTGGAAGGAAAAAGGATGATATACTTTGAGGAGAATTTTTTAAGCTTATAAAGATTGAGAAATTTCACTTTTCTACTTAGTGAAGTTGTCTACATAAACTGATGCCCAAAATTAAGGTAACAAACGTAAAAAATAGATACTTTGATAAAAAAAATTGGTTTATTACATTGAAAAATAGGTACGCTAATTAATACCTTATGCCGTAAAACCGGATATGGTTACAAAAACAAAACAAAAAAATACATAGAAGTTTAATGTAGACTGGCATGCAAATGAGAGCGACATTGAACAACGTAGGACACGTCAAAACTCTGTATTACTCGACTAATAAGTGTGATACCATCAAGCACAGCTATGCAATCGTCACACCAGGCTCTTATACTGTTAATGATGATATTGTTCAAAGATTGTAGCAGTAATTATGATTCTTGTAAAAAAAGCCGATACAGATAAAAATTCGCGTTTTTTAACTATTAAACTTGAAAGTTGGTGAGTACGCTTTTTTTGTTACGAGGATATAGACCGGGAAATTCAATTTCTCCTATCCCCGACAATAATTGCAAGCAGTTCTGCAATGCACACTGCTGTACTGCTTGCTTGTAGTGTTATTAAGAGAGTAAAAATCTCAATTCAAGCCCCCCTGGTCTCTTGAATCAATTGCATGCTTCAGTTTGCTTTTTGTTCATTCTCTGGACTTTTGTTATGTGCTTTGTTATGTTGATATGTTATCTGTATTATTTGGCGATTTGCGTATGCATCGATACTCTTAATCTTTCACTCCTCCTGTCGTAAATTCAAGAAAAATTATTCTTTGCAAGGGCAATGTGTTTTTCTGCGAAAAAAACTGATAGAACTTATTTTTGGAACGTCCCTTGTGTTTTTCTAAATCAGAAATCTGATTCGGTTACGAAAAACTGCTGTGTTATGTTTTTCTTTTTCTTTGCTACACTTTAAAAAAAAATTTTTTTTTTAACAGTTCTCAGCAGATTTTGAAATATTTCCGGACTATTACAGTGTGCAGTATCTTTATATATAAAAATTGTTCTAAAATTATTACCAACAGGCTTAATCCTATTTTGTCCTACAGTATTTTACAAAGATGGAAATCAATAACACTATTTGAAATTTTAAACATTTGGACAATTAAAATGATATCACATTGAGCATCAATTCAATTCAAAGTTACCAGAGGATGAAAATGTAAGAATATCCCGCAAAGATCACAAACAAAGATCAGTAGAATTTTTCTTATTATAATATAGGAGCAATTCCTAATGGACGCTACAAATTAACCTAATCGAGAATTCAAATTATATAATAAAATACTATTATTCAAAATTGAAAAAAAAAACACACATAAGAATAGGATTAAAATCAAGCTTTAATGGAAGTGTTTATAAACTTAATGTAATCTCTAATGTCATTAAATAAATTCGTTACCAATTTACTTCATTCATCAATTACATACACACAATTTTTAACGCACTGATTAAACATAAATAGTATTAATATATGTATTTTTGAAGTAGCATTGTTGTTTCTTGTGCATATTATACAATTAATTTATACAGGTTTATCTATGAATTTAATAGCACAGTCTATAACTATAAATTAATCATGTAGATCTCTTGAAATATGAGGAGGGAAATATCTCTGTTTATTAGTCATTTTTGCTGTATGCAGACTAATTGTAAATTTTACTATAATTTTTTTTTCAATTTTAGGCCCCGCGTTTCTATTAATCAATAAAAAAAAGTCTTTTTAAGAAAACTGCGTAAAAAAACTTTTAAGCTTTCGATTTTTTTAAAGCAGAAATCCATCAAAGATAACCGTAAGTATAGTGTAATGTCGAAGAAAAGATAGTTTTTCTTCTCATTTATTTTTTCAAAGTTAAATATGGATATATAGTTCGTTTAAAGGCCTTTTCTTAGAATGAGGGTCATAAAATCAAAAATAGATTAAGAGTTGGGTAAAAACCACACACATGTGTCTAGTTTTCTCTGAATTTTTTTAGTTTTTCAAATATATATATATATAAATCTATTGATCACAACCAAGATATTGTTGTTTAATGGTTTTTTCTTCTTTTTATGCAACTTCTGCGAAAACCTGGTTCAGACTTCGTCCTTAGTGTTGTTTTTTTTTTTTTTTACTAAGAAAGATTTCATTATTAAACTTCTTAAACTTGCTCTTTTCCTTGAAGTATTACTTTCAAAAAGAATCATTCATATATAACCATATATAAGTTTGAAAATAATATTATAGCTATTAAATAATATAAATATTCCTATTGTTCACTCTAAATGAAGAGTGTTCTTGTGATCGCTGAAAAAAGAGATATATATTTTATGAAATCCATTCTAAAATGTATATTTCCTGAGATCCCTCAATATTACTTCTCTTCATAGCCCCCCCCCAGAAGAGCTTACTTTTTTTACATAAATAAGTCCACTATAACTCTTAAGAACCCAGTCATCTTTCCCTCTCCCGAGAGGCTTACTGTCTTTAGTGAACACGGCTAATACACTCCGGGAATACCCTAGCACAGGGGTCGGCAAACTTTTGAGACAGAAGATAAAATTTGCAAGTGAAACAAGACAATTTAACTATCAAAGCAACTAAAAAAAGGGGGTTCAAATATCAAAAGGCTTATACTCATTATATACAAGGAGGGGGGACCCAAAAATAAATGGAATTTTTATTTTGTTATTTTCATTTTTATTGAACTGTACATTAATACCCTTCAAAGTATTGTCTGTGTGTCTTAATGCACTTGTCCTAACGCTTTTACTACAGCCCAAAACCGTTATGGAGCTCTTGAGGCAGGATACTGTTCAAAACCGTTAGCGTGTTTTCTTTTACTTCATCTACACCTATGAATCGTTTTCCTTTCAGACTTCTCTTCATCTGTGGAAACAAAAACGTCTGATGGAGCCATATCGGGTGAGTAGGATGGATGAGGCATAAGCAACATGTTTTTGTTTGTCAAAAACTGTCAGACCATCAAAGGTGTATGGACTGGAGCGTTGTCATGAACGTGCTCCAAGACACTTTCGTTTTTTCAGAAACTTGATCAATGGTCTTTCGACGATCTTCATCAATTATACGTTTGATTTTGGCAATGTTTTCGCCATTTATTTCTTTCGAAGGATGCCTTGGACGTGGTATGTCTTCAGTTGACATGTTGCTAGATTTGAAATGGGAAAACAACTTATATACCTGCGATTTTCCCAAAGCATCATCATCAAAAGCTTGCCAAAATCCTAACCGTTTCGGCTGCAGTTTTCCCTACCAAAAAGCAAAATTTTACACGCACTATTTGTTCTTTGTGGTCAGCCTTCTCACTTATCTCAAAAAGTTTGAAACAGGAACGTACACAACAGAACACTACAAGCAATCTACTGACTTCAGCTCACTAACGGTCACAAGGGCCCCCATCTAACACCACCTAACATTAACCTAAAGGAATTACAAAGCATGCGCGTGCAACAGTTCAGCTCCGGTAATTTTGGGATCAGTCCTCGTACTTACGCTTGCGCTGGAAGAGGGAGGGTTATGGTAGTGGTCGCGTTCATGACTCTCATGCTCCAATCAATATTTTTTATTATATTCAAATATAATTTCATCCAAAAAGTAATGTCTTACATTTTTTCAAAAACTAGGAACTATGGAAGATATTTTTACTTGGTGTGGCTCAATTCAAGAACAATCGTTGTGGAAATTTCAAAGTACAAATTTAAATTTCAAACTTCGTGTAAAAAATTCTGTACCTATTATACCATAAGTGTTTTATTATAAATTTTATGTTTACATATTAATGACTCAAATTGATTTTGGTTGTTCTTATACAATCAAAAGTTATTTCAACATTTTTTTATTACCTTAAGGCTTGCCATAACATACGGAATATGTTTTTGTCATTTCTGTTGGGAATTTAGAAGCATCTCTTGCCGAAAATCCTGAGTGCTCTCGAACTCTTTTTAATAAATTAGTAAGCGTTGCTAGAAATCATTTTAAAGTATATCTTCTCATGGCGACATTTTTACCAATAAATTGGAATTTTACGGCTTAAGAAATAATTGTAATACTTTCAATGGTTCTCAGTAAGGCTTGTTATAATAAAAAATAATTTAACACAGAAATAACAGTCTTAAATAACTATCCTAAGCCAGTCAAATGTTTAAATATATATGTAAATGCAAGTAATAATTTTCTCTGAATAATTATAAGGGAAAAAGAGAAAGGGGAATAATTTTTAGCAGACATAATTATTTTTTAATAGACGCTGAAGACTGAAGAACCACAACATTTCCGTGCAAAGAGCCTCAGTCTGCTTACCCCTACCCTTATATTGTTCGCAATTTTCTAATAAGCAAAAATTTTCGTTTTTTGAAAAGGCGTTGAGAGATGCGTTATAGTTAGTGAATTAGTTAAATGTTAGTTGAAAAGCTGTGCTAATAAGAAATTGATAAATATAAATTAAGGATAATAATAAAATATTAATAAATACTAAGAAATAATTTGTATAAACTTTTTACATCATTTAATCAACATTGAACAGCAGTCGTTTCACAGTTTCTTATTACAGTATTGGAGTTTTCTTGTATTTGCTTCATACGACCCAAAAGTTTTATTTTATTTTATTTGAAAAGTTCTGGAAGACATTCTTTGTTTTTGCTTCGAAATCGATCACGGGAGCTCTCAATAAGTCCCCGGATTTGTATCAAGTAATATAAATTTAAACACTATAATTTAGAACAGTATTGTTTCAGTGCTGCATCAATCTAAATCAATCAATAAAACTTCAGTATTCGTAATCATTTCTTTATCTCAAATGTAAAAATGTTAATCATATGTAAAAATGAAAAGAGAACTGGGAAAAACAACTTGAATCGGCCTAAGAACATGGAAAATTAGATCATATATTATTCAAAATTGCTTACAAATTATTTTAGGAAATAGATGGTTTTTATTTGAAGTATTTAATCATTAACCAGGGAGCGTAATGATGGAGGTGTCTTGTACTTGAAAATATCATTTACAGAGTTAACATATTAGATTAACAATATCATATTGTGTATATGTTACAGTTAGGTGTATAAGCATTTTATTTTATAAAATATACTGGGAATTAAAGGTTAAAGTACAGTACATTTTTCGAAGTTCGCCATTAAAAGAATGGCAGCAACGATATATTTCATTGTTTATATGAATGATAATTATGTACTTCAAGAAAACATATATGAAAATAAAAATTATATTTTAAAGAACTAAAAAACACCCTTTTATAGTTAATCGAACTAAGTTGTAACTTAATCTTTTAGTCACCAAATCTGAAATTAGTCTCCAAATTTGGAAATTGGATCTGAAATTAGTCGTCAGATGCGGGATGGGATCTGAAAGTGGGAAATCGTTGACAATGGAACAAAATTATTAAACTAATGTATTGTCATCGACCCTGGACAAGTGAGCAAAATTGAGAATCAACCTGACCATATAAAGTGGACAAAAATTGAGTTCAAAGATTCCGTTACAGACAAGTGAAGCTTATAAAAGGGTTTTAAAAATGTAGTCATAACTTTTATTTTAAAGGAACAAACATTTATATCGAAATTCGAGAAAATGTGCAACACACATGTAACGTACACGCGCAGCTTTAAGTGTACGTTATACGTATGATTGTTGATTATCAATAGTTATTGGTAATTTCGTCGACAATATTAAGGAGTATCTAGAAATGCCATGGAGAAATTATTTACTCGATTCATTTAGCTGGTAGGCATTGGGATGAATGTAAAAAGGCTGCTAGAGCGTCTCAAATTGGCTTCTAGTGTGATCCAACGAATGTAGGATCAATTGAAATTTGAAAACTATGTATCTAGAACACATTTTTAGGTCAATCACCAGTTACAACACCTCTGAGGAAGACAGTTTTCTAACTCTTTCAGGATGAATGAGAAGAAACACTACGATGTCTCAGCTATCTTTGCAGATCATTTTGTAGTAATAAGAGTAAGAATCTCCGTAAGAAGCGCTTTAGAAGCGGCCACCTGCATGGTATTACCTTTGTGCAAGGAGTAAAGTTTTTCTTTATTGTCCTTTCTCTCTCCCTGCTTCTCCTACTCATCTTCTGGAGTTTTGGGGCATTTCTCTGGTACATTAGTCGCCAAAAGGCCTGGTTTGTGACATTCTTATGCGGAAAGGTCAAATGGACACACACACACTTGGTGTAGTTTTTCTGCTCCAAGGGAATTTGAAACAACAGAAACAGAGTAAGAATCTTTGCTACAATGGTGCAAAAACATCTTCACAATACAAGTTTCTATGCAAAATGAATAGTTATGTATGCTACTCCAAGCCATCGACAGAGATGTGCCTCTTTATATTGAACGATGGAATAATTTTCCTGGACCAGACAGCGGTGTACTTCTGTACTCTTCTCAAAGAAGTCCAGGTTTACACTGGAAAGCGATTCAAGATATCTACTGATCCTGAAGGAAAAACTCACCAGATACAACAAATCTAACAGTGTTGAAGGACACAATTACAGAAGTGGCGGGATTATAGTTTGGGCAGAGATCTCTCGGTGGTTACACTGACCTGCATGTAATCCATGGAAGAATACTGACTGGAGAAACATATCGGTGTGAGATCCTTATATATATATATATATTCACCCATACTCCACTACTATTGGTAATGAATTCATTTTGATGGATGATAATGCACGAAATCATCGAGCTGTGCTTGTTGGTGATTATCTTCAGGATCATAATTTGGAACGAATGGAATGGCCAGCTCAATCTCCAGCCCTAAATCCGATCGGGCATTTTTGGGATTACCTTGGTAGACACGTTGGTGTTTGAAGTCCTACTAAAAGATCCTAACATGAGCTGGAACAAGGATTACTCCATATTTGATCCTCACTTCCCATTTCGGTATCGGATAACTTAATTGGTAGGATGGAAATGTCGATGCCACCAATGCATTGAAGTTAGAAGTGAATGCATTTCTTATTAAAGCCCATTTTTGTAATGTTTCCATGGCATCTTTCTACATAAAACTGTGATGCACAACTTTCTCTAATAATAATAGATTTTTCCTTCATGATTGCTTTTTTGTTGTAAAGTATGTTTGTGTAAAACTTATGGAAATCTATGAGTCGCATTCAATAAGAAACTGTTTAGTGCCCATTTCCTCCAAATTGCTTGTTTCTGTTCATTCATTTCCAAATTAGACACATTAAACATGTTGTACCTTACGTTTACAGTTTAAAGAGGGCAGTTTACTTATTTTATGCTTTGTAACTATATGAACTTTCTTATTATACAACTTAAAATCCTAATAAACAATTTTCCAATAAAACAATCCATTTGTTTTATAATATAACTGATGGTAAAAGTCTCGAGAAAAGTACGTTTCATATTATGAACAGGTTAATTCATAAATTGAAAAAAAAATAGTTTTTAACATTTTAAAAATAGATTAGTTAAACAGTAATAAAAAAATAACAGAATGTAGAGTATATATATCAATAGTTATATTTAATTTTTACATCCAAAAATTGTATAAATTATTAGGTTACTAAAGCGTTTGGCAAAAAAGTTTTCGCTGTTTAAAAAATATTACAGAAAAGGATTTCAAAACGCAAGTTTTTAATATAACTATTATACAATCGTTGATCTATAAAATAACTAGTTAAATCGTAGAATCCTATAATTTTACATACTTAAACTCTGACTTATAATGTAATTTATAAAATAAATAACAATTTTGTGAAATACCAGATTCAATGCTTTAACGCTAACGCGTACAAATTCATTGTCAAAATGGCCAAGTAATGTAAAATCAGCGTGACTGAGTTTCTTATTCAACAATTCAGCCTAATACTTCTTTGAAAGTTTTAGAAGACCATTTCAAAATTTAAGTCTACAAAAAAAATACATGGGTTTAATGTAATTCTACACACAATGAAAAACAGACATTCCTATTTGGGAAATTTTTTACGTAGAGTATTTATTTACTACACTTTTGTTGATATCTATTTTATTTTCCTTTATTCCTATTGATGTCACTTAAACATCTATTATTTTCTCTAATAATAGAATTTTAAAATCTAGATGCATAATATTAGTCATTTATATTACCGTAAAATCCGACATATAACGCGCACTTTAAACACAAAAAATAAGATCGAAATTATTACCAGAAAAAGTTATCCCTTCAGTTCCCAAATACCAATTTTGAAAATCGAATGTTTTTTAAAGGGAGTAAGGTTAAAATCTTGATCCTTTTGAGAAAAGAAAATATTTTTATTGATAAAATTGCGGTGGTTACGGTCGTGAACTCGAGGGCAGCATACCATGCGTTCGACTCCTTGTGTCACTGAAGACCGCTGTGTAGAGAGACTGATGCAGGTTTAATTTTTCGAGCTCAAAGTCCTCCCGTTTGTGTGATGTGGAAGTTGCGAGAAGGAGGTTTCCAGGTTTCGTCTTCGGCACTTAAACGCGGTTCAAAATTACGAGGTCCTTCCCCAATAACGCTCGTGTTGCTTTTTAGTGCTACGAAATAACACTCATTCAACCCAATGTATTTTAAGGATAAAAAATTTGCCTTCAAACATCAAGGCAAAAATTTCTATTTTAATTCTTGCGAACATACATCTGTTCACAAAAGCTATTATGCGATTTAACCGATCGTTTCCGACTCGGAAAACGTTCATAAATTGTGTCCTTGTTGATATCCTATGTCACTTAGCAATTATCTAGTGTTCAAGGTCAAAAATGCAAGAACGTTTATATTGGCACACAATCGAAAGATACTAAATCTTCTCAACTTCAGTTAAAAAAGCTGAATTGCTTGCCTAATTGTAATACATTTTATTCCACTTAATCTTTTCACTTAATTACATTTCTTGCAATACTTTATACACGAAACGTGTTTCAAAGCATAAAAAAGACAAGAGAAGCAATCAAGAAAGCTAACAGCCAACATCTTTATTTATAACTCTGGCACACGCTGTTTATAAACAAATTCCAATAAAGAGTTCTCTCATAATTATATTCCTGAATAATAAGCATCTTTTCTGACTAATGATGCAATACATAAATACACAACAAATATCTAAAAGAATAATGTACTGCATAATTCATTTCTCACCGAATATAATTCTGATGTTAGCACTCATCGTTCAAGGATTTAAGAAAGTAACATTTCTTCTAATGAATAATTCATTAAAAATGAGCGCTAAAAATTAATTGGACTTAAAATGTCAGTATTAAAAGTAACTTATAAAGGTACACACACACACATAATTATTATTTTTTCTTATTGCTTCGATTTTTTTATTACCGGAAATGTGAAGAATTCGGAAAACGGAAAAATTCGCAAAATGTCGCTATGCTCATAAGTCTGTGGAAACGGATATTGTAACCAAAACGTACGAAAAGTAAGTGACCCGCGTATTTCAGGGTGTGGAATACGATTTTTGAATCAGTTTCTAAAAATAACCGTAAATTTGGCGGATAAGGCTGGTCGACCGTATTTTCAACCTTGGATCGTGAAAACTTGGTCCCTGGCGTATTTCAAAACGGATAATCCGAATCTGATATCCAATCTGAGAAATAACTGTAACTTTGCCGGATAATTCAGGACGATCGTCTGTTACACAAACCTTGGCAACAGTTTGCTTTTAAAGTCTTGGTGCGGTAAAAGTGTGTTTCTGGTGTAATTCGGGATGATGAACGAGAGTCTGAAATCGAATTTTAGAAATTCCTGTAACTTTGCCAGATAATGCCGGACGTACCTAATGCCCCTTCCAGGGACAGAACTTGCAGGCTCAGGAGCACCAAAAGTAATCTCCAGTTGTATCTAGGGGCAGGAAATGGTAATCTGAAATCAGATTTCAAAAACTCTTATTGACTTTGCCGGATATTGAATGAATCAGGTTAAAAGGCATATCATTCGAGTCCCGCGCGCTTCCGGAGTTTCATTCACTCTAGCGACTGAACTTTTTAGCGCTGGAGCATCAAAAGTCAATTCCGTCTGCGTTTCTGGGTGTAGAATGATAATCCGAAATTGAATTTTAGGAATTCTGATAACTTTGTCGGGTAATGCTGGTCGACTGTATTTTAGACACACCCTAGCAGTTACTTGCCTTAAAAGCCTTGGATCGTGAAAACTTGGTCCCTGGTGTATTTCAAAACGGATAATCTGAATCTGATATTCAATCTGAGAAATATCACTAACTTTGCCGGATAATTCAGGATGACCGTCTGTTACGCAAACTGGGGCAGGAGCTCACCCTTAAAGTCTTGGCGTGGGAAAAGTGTATTCCTGGTGTAATTTGAGATGGTTTAAGCGAGTCTGAAATCGAAATATAGAAATTCCTGTATTTTTGCCAGATAATGCCGGGGGATCGGAATATTCTCGGACAGCAGTACCAGCCTAACTTGCAGACGTAGAGACGCAAAAAGTGGGTCTTGACTGTATTTCGGAACTGCTGATCCGAATATTTTCAATCCAATTCAAGATAATCTCATATCTACGTCAAATAATGTCAGACGAAAGTATTTTGCACGAACTGTGGAAGGGGCTTATTTTAAAATTCTTGAGGAAAGAGAAATGCTTTCCTGGTGTTTTTCTGGAGGGGAAACAAGAATAATCTGAAAACGGATTTCGGAAAATCCCGTAACTTTGTCGGATAATGCCAGACGACCATAATGTACCCCTTCAGGGACTGAACTTACAGGAGTAGGGGCGTCGAAAGTGGGCACCGAGTACTTTTCGGAGTGGGAAACGAGAATCTGGATTCGTATTTCAAAAGCTTCCGTAACTTTTCTGGGTATTGCTGGAATGTGGTTGAATGGCTTTGCGTTCAAGTCCCGCCTCGGTATTTTCATTCCCTATAGCAACTAAACATGCAGGCGCAGACTTGCAAAAATACAATTGCAACAGGAAATTGCATTGGAAATGCATCTTCAGGCATTGTTGTCACTTTGTTAGATGGTGGGAAAACTGCATATTCCGCAACAAGCTGCCATTAGGCATACATAAGATACAAGATGCAATGTGTACCATTGAAAAAAAAGTGGATTTTCTATAGTATTGCAAATAAATTCTATCATGATCAGGAATAAGTATACCATAACCCATAAACATTCACTCAAAGCATTACATAAAACTTGGCAATATTTAAATGGCAACGAGAAAATATTCGGTGTTGCCGTCGTACTACTGTCTGGTGATTCCCGACAGACATTAACAATCATTCCTCTCTCTACTTTTGCTCACGAGATTAAAGCATGTTTAAACAATTGTTTTTATGGCGAAACGTGGAAACACTTCGATTGACCATAAACACGCGAGTACATTTGCAAAATGATCATTCGGAGCAAATATTTTCTAACCATCTGCTAAATATTAGAAACGGTGAAGTAGAACTTTATCCCAATACATAATGCATTAAATAGCCAGACAATTTCTGTTCTTCAGACAAAAGGAAACTGATTGAGAGTGTCTTTCCGGATATACTGTATAATTATTTAGATAATTATTGCCTCTGTAATTTTGTTGCTTAATCAGAAAAAATGTTGATATTGTGATGAAATAAACTTACAGATACAGAGTTGTTGCCAGGTGATCCAATGACTTTTAAATCAATCGACACCATTGTTGACGAAAACAAAATTTAAATTTTCCAACTGATTTTTTGAATTCTCTAGATGTATCAGGAATGTCGCCACACCATCTTCGGTTGAAGATTGGTTCCCTGGTTATTCTGCTGCGTAACTTAAATCCACCTAGATTATGCAACGGTGCACGTTTGATCATCAAAAGAATTACCGGGAACCTCTAGAAGCAAACATTTTGACTGCAAAGTTTAAACAAGAATTCGATTCTGTTTCTATGGAATCTGTTGCCACGTATTCCACTGATACCGTCAGAATCTCCAATAAAATTCAAAAGGCTTCAATTCCCAATTCGTTTGGCTTTCGCGATGGCCATAAATGAATCTGAAACCCAAACAATATTCATTTGATGCTTGGATCCATGTTCCTCGAATGGGATTATATGCTTCCATGTGTGGAAACCGTTGGATCTACTTGAGTTAGCAAAAGACGGGCTACCGAAAAATATTGTGCACCGATTAGCGAATAGTTATATAAATTTTTTTATTGTCATACTTTAAAATGATAAAAATGATTTTAAAAATTGCAGAAAATCAACGTTATTCACCACATTTATAAAGTTAAATCGTCATATATTGTTACTTAACAACTTTGTCAGTAATTCGTGCATTATACTATATTTAAACAGGATATGAATAAAATGCAAAGTTAAAATCATGTTGTTTCATACTTTTTTTCGAAATTGTAATCGAAGATTAATTTGACTGCATTGAATAGCTTAGAATAATATTGAATTAACGAATTAAAACAAAACCACAGCAACGCGCGTGGCCGGGTCAGCTAATTTATATATATATTTATCTTGTTCAAATTTTCAATCGTTAATAAAATACTTTATATTCATCCAATCAAGTTCAAATAAATATTTTTAAACATGGAAAGTAATTTATTTTTATGGTGTTCCTCTGATGATAATAATGCTAAAGATAAAATTAACTGGAATGTTTTTAGGCACAGCTTAAGGTACTACCCTAACTTCAAAGACCTTTTCCCCCCCAAATTGTCCTTTAAAAAATGACTAAATCTGTATTATGAGGTTGAATAAATAAAAAAAAAAAATTATATGTAAATTGCAATCCAATTTCAAAAATTGTCTTTTTTTTAAAAATTGCACATAAAAATACTTCAAAAAAGCAAATATGTACTACATCACAACTCAACTTTAAATCAATATATCATTACTCTGTACATTTTACCGTGAAGATAGAAAACTCTTCTGGAAAATGACCCTTTTATAAAATTGTATCTGCATTCAAAACATTGTAGAACTGAATTGCTTTTAGAAACAGAAAAATAACCTTCAAAATTTACAGCTTGCATTTTTAATTATCAATAAAAAATGTAGCAAAATGAAGGGTCATCCCCTAAATTGAACTCATTTGAGTATTTATAAAAAATTTCAAGTCCCTTCTGCTATAACTTTTTGATTCGTGGTGCATAGTGAAAGAGTAAATTATCGAACATTTTATTTTAGTAAAAAGCAAAAAACAAAACAAGGGATATCAAGTTTACCCATAACAATAAAACTGTAAATCCTACATATAAAGCTATATAATGCATAGAAACAAATTTTAAAGAGATTTAGAAAGCTTAGAGATCATACTTTAATTCAATGTTAAGGGGACATGGTATGATTTATAAAAAAAGCTTCTTTAAATGATTTTTACAATTTTTTTGCTTGTAATTAATGCATATGTGTAACATAGAACAGTTTTCGTGCTCAAAATACAACAAAGAGCAAATCATTTAATTTTTTAAGCAAAAAAATTTAAAAATTATAAAGAATTTTAAAATGCTACTCCTTTTGCAGTAATAGACATATACACACGAAACTTGGTTTACGTGTACATCAAACTATGCATAACAAAAATTGGTACAGGTTTTCTACAAACATGATTGATATTCATAAAATATTTTATTTTATGAATGCTTATTGAAAATTTCTTGACAAATATTAAATTCTAAATTCAACTATTTAAAAAAAAATATTGCTTTTTTTTTCAAAAATGCATACCAACTTTTGTTACATGTATTAATAGAAACAAAAAATATCAAAGAACTTAGCACAGTAGGGGAAAAAAGCCTTAACATTTTAAAAGAAGATAAACTAGTTATACATACATTTTTTTAGATAAATCATTTTAAAGCTAATGTCATTGGTATGTGAATGAAAATTATTATAAACATTATCTCATAACTCTGAATTTTTATAACTTAAAAGTTTTCAAATTTTGTCAGATTACAGAAAATTATATATAAAAAATAGTTCAGACTAAAAAAAATTTTTTTGAATTTTTGTCTATGAAATCATGTTCCCTTAAATTTGAAAAACATATATTTTGTCCAAAAATGCAGTTTTCAAGGTAGGATAGCATCTTAATATTATTCATTTGGTAAAACCTTGAACATACAAGTGAAAAAGATTTTTAATTGAAAGAGATATAAATAATAGTATATGTTTTTTAAACTAAGACTAAAAGAAAATTTAGTTTGTGGGACTGATATAATTTTTCTTTTTTTAGTAAAAAAACTACCTCCTCTTAATATGAGAAAGTCATAAATGTAATACAAGCCTTGTGTGTGTGTATAAAATTAGTACTTAAGTTAAATTTTCTAGTAACTATTTAAAATATGTAGATTTAATTTCTAAGAATTTTCAATTATTATTCATATTATGTACACAAAAACTGAATAATTATTTTCCATGGTTCATTTTACTATTTTGCTCTCATTTGTAAAAATATAGACAAAAAGAGTTAAATTTCATATATATATATATATTTATATACATTCTGAAAAATTAATTTTTACATTTCCAAACCTATGCTGTAGCAGAACTAATATATGAAATTTCATTTAAATGCATTTAACAAAATATTTTAAATAACAATTTTAACGATCAATTTAACTAACAGTTTTTGAATACAGAAAATTGATTTCAATAATAACAAATACTTTCAAAAGAAACCAAAGATAAATAACTTTGAAGGTAAAGAAAATGTGTATACTAAAGATGAATAACATATTCAACGTCGATTTATTGAACAACATGAAATAAAATAAACAATTTTCACTTTAATAACAAAGCATGAAGGGTTTGAATACATAATTATAATTATTATAAACTTCAAAGCAAACAAAATATAAATGTAATATTTTTGTTAACATGACAATGACTAGAAAAGTATCAACTACTACCAAAAAAAAATTACAATTTCTAACAAGAAAAAACAAAAATTTTAAAAAATCACAGCAGATGTAATTGTGCTTACAAATAATATATACACAAAAAATATATCATGCACATGTATAACACAATATATAAAACACTTGTACAAATATGAATTTACTTGATTCTGCATAGACTTTAAGATTCGAATGACACAACAAAATGTAATTGTAGCAATATATTTCTGTAATTTAAATATTTCTTTTTACTATAGGATAAATATTAAAAAAGTAGACAAAAAATAAAAATGTAATAAATCAGCAAAATTACACTTTAAAAATAGTTCAATACAAACATTCCAAAAACATGAAAAAAATATTTTTTTAAATTAAAATAAACCTATTACTGAAAAGCTGTTATAAAAATAAAAAAGACTAAAAGAACAGTTTATGCAGTTAATAGTCAAAATTATTTCAGATCAATTTTTTAATAAAAAAAAACAGGAAAATTATTTAAAAATTATTTTATAAAATAATTAAATTGAATAATTTTTATTTTCAATTATGGACACATAATCTTTTTTTTTTCTGCATACAATATTTTTCACAGTGATTGATAAATATTTACTGTGATGGAATAAAGCAGCAATTTCAAGAAAATATTACCAAATATTTGATATTTCGCTAGTTTATAAAAATATATTATAAATAGGACGCCATACTGGGTTTTTAGAAGAAATCCAGTTTTCTTAAACACTGTAACAGTTTATTTTATAATATGTGGACATCTTTTACGTTTCACATATTTTTTAGTTATAAATAATTTCAAATTTAAGTTTTCAAAATGCAAAAATATGCAAGACATATAGCAAGAATTTTATCAAAAAGTACATGTTAAACACTTTTTTAAATTTTATTCCAAAAAGTTAAATCATCACTTATTTATACACAATTGTAAATAATGTAATTTGGGTGAACTATTTCATGATTGAATTTTCTAAAGTTATTCAATTAACTAAAAAATTTTAAGAAATCGTGAAAATTAAAAAAAAAAAATTCGCAGAATGTTTTTTTATTTGTTTATCCAATCCATAATAAAAAAAAGCATACATAAAGGAATTTGGTACTAAAACTTTCTAAACTTATCATCAATTTCAATATCATAAAAATCATTCTCACAAACCTTTTTTTTAAAATGAATATTGCATTTTTAAGCTGAAGATATTTATTATATAACTTTCAAAAATATCTGAATAGATACAAAATCAAACCTATTACTAACAAATATATTATTTCTAATAATTTCTGAATTCAAAATTAATAAAGTCTATAAAATATAACAAATTTATCTCCTTCAAAACATGTGACTATATTCAAATAAAAATTGAAAATTAATAAAAGGTGAATGGGAAAAATAAACACATGTATACATAAAGTCTAGTCAAGAAAATATTTTCTCGTGCTTTTTTTTTCTCTTTGGCAATTTTTAAATTATCATTTCCTCTTCTTCCATATCATCAAAAGTATTAGGAAATTCCTCATCCTGTAGTTGGTATTCTGACTCAACTATATTGCCTATGTAAAATGAAACAAATTAATTTCAATTTAAAAAAGAGTAGGATTATGTTTAACACTAAATTTAAAACCTAAATTAAGACTTTGGATGATAATGAAAATTTAGAAGAAAAATAATTTCTAGTGGCATGCAAAAAGGAAATTGAAATTAAAAAAACAAACCTTTAGATACATTCATGAAAATATTTTAAAATATATATAATAAAAAAATAGTTTGAAACAGATTAATGTGCATAACTTTAAAAAAATAACAATTTAAAATAATGCCTACCATTTGAAGCATCTTCAGGTAAGTTGCTTTGAGAAGCAGAAACAGGACGAGGTGTTGTATTATCAACATATTTACAGCCTTCAGGAAGAACCATGTCATCAACTTCATTTTCATTAAATCTTGCTAAAAAAATAAAATTAAAGCTATATATTTTGTAAAGCTGCAAAATATTAACCTAATTTGAATTTACACTAAAAAATTGGATTTTCTTAATCAAATAATGATTCAGATTAAGAAACTCTAAAAAAATGAAATAAAATCAAAACTACTCTTTTAATTATATAATAAAATTAATTTTCCTAAATTTATTTTTAAAAATTTTGTGCTAAATATTATTTTATATAAACATACACACAAAAAATTTTTTTAATAAAAATTACTATCATAGCCGCATCCACTTAGTTCAAGAGGTGTATTTTTCATTATTTTGTCCAGGACAAGACTTATATGCTTTTTAAGTTTTGTTATATCTTTAAGGGGCTCCAGTTTTGCTTCAGGAAATTTGGTCTCATCTCCTTTTCCTAAACAATGCTTCAAGAGGTAAATTAAAGCAATATTAACCTTTTCTTCCCAACCCTAAAAAATGAAAAAAAAAATCTATCATTATTCTATACAAATGGAAACAATGGTTTTTATACTTCTTATAAAATCAAATACAGGTAATAAAATACAAATACTTTTTTATAAAAATAGAATAACAGAAAGTCAGGAAATATATAACCTTATTTTTATAAATTGTGCAAGCCATGTAAGAAATTATTTTCGAACATATAAACAAAGTTTTAGAGAAAATATTATACACAACTACAGTATTTACTAAAATTACATAAACATTTCATAAATTTTATTTTCATTCTGAATTATCTACATAATTTTAAAAAATTCAATAGAATAAACAGTAGAGGAAAAAAAAAACAAATCTTTAAAAAAATATTTTCAGTCACAGAAGAAAAGAAAATATGATTATTATATATAGTTACAGAGAAAATTTAAAAAAACCAAATTACAAGTAATAATTATTCTAGTTAGTAATTCAAAATTTTCTAAAGAAAAAAAAATTCCCTCTATTTTGGGACATAAGACTTTATTTCCTATCAAAATAAGCTTTATTAGAATTGTAATATATTTAAATCAAAATTATAACTTACAGTGATGTACAAAGAATCTTGATATTGATCAATATTTTTCAACAACTTATTAATATCCTTCGTGTAGACTTCAAAAGTAAACACTTTTCTGAATAGTATTTTTAACAACAATAATCAAATACTTTAAAGAAATCAGGAGCCATGCTCTATGAAATTTAATGTTAATAAAATATTCACATAATTTGAGGTCCATGTGTTGTTTCTGCAATTTCAAGTGGTATATTTGAAACTGAGAATTGAAAATTATTTTTAAACAGATTATTTTTTCAATAAAAAATTGCAAAATTCATATCGCATTTAAATATAATAATATTATTTTAATTTCTATTGTCTTTTCTTAGGTGATCTCAACTCACTTAATACACTATTACATAAATAATAGAATGTTAATTTTAAAACATAATAACTTTAAGTTGTTTTTTTACATGAAATGTATATGAATATTTGTAGTATAAAAAATTCATAAGGTAACACATTAATTATTATTCTAATAATTTATGTCATAATTTTCAGATATATTTTGGTGCATATTATAAAATACATCTTTATATAAATCTCATTACCTGGTGAGAATCAAAATTAACAACAGGTGAGAAACAAGCAGACAAAAATATCCACTCATCTTCTTTCATATTCATGGATAGTTTTATGAGCAATAAGATTAAATTTGTAGAAGCACTAAGAGCGCAACAACTACTTTCTAATGCTTTCAGATGTCTATCCATAGTTTCAGTCACAGACATAATCTAAAAGAAAGAAACATATATATATATATTTCTGATGCAACTAAAATTAATATTGTATGAATTTTATTAAAAATACCATAAAAAATATATAATTCCATGAAATTAAATAGATAGTTAAATTAATAAATGCATTCACATTTTTATACTTTGAATTTTTAAAATTCATTATTAAATTAAGAATTTCACACCATCCCTGATGTTTAATGTCTTTAACATGAAAAAAACTTTTTCACATTATATTTCACATTATTCTTACTTTGCCTATTTAATCATACTTATAATAATATAGAGAATTGCCTACTACTTAATTAGATACTGAATAATATAATCACTAAATAAATTACTTAAATTTTTTTTATAAATATAATAAATTCAGTATTTTTTACAAAATTATTGAATAGTAATGATAATAGCAAAAACAGGACAGTTAAGGAACTCTCAAAACGTCTAGTTATAGAAACTCAAGGAATAAACACATACATAATTTTGAAGTAAATATAAATTAAGACAATAGTTTATATTAAATTATCTCAGTAAGCTAGTTGTATAAGCAACACTTAAAGAAAGCTAGCAAAAGTTGCTAATTGCAAAAAAAGTGCAGAAACTAAACAAAATTATGAAAATTCCCTTTCATCTTATTTTGCACTTTTATTTCCTATAAATGCATATTTTTCTTTTAACAGTAGGGGCCTTTTAAAGTAATGATTCAATAAAAAAAAAGCGATCATAAATATTTTTTCTTAAAGTTAATATTTTTAAAAAACTGTCAAACACTAGTTTTTAAACAGAATTTTAAAATAATAGTAAATATTTTTAAAAATCGAAATTAGATAAAAAGATTTATACATTTTTATATGAAGCAAAAATTAAAAGCCTTCAAAGAAAACAATTTAACAAAAACTAATTTAAATATATATTACTATTTTTAAAAATAATAATCCTTTTTAGAAATTTACTTACTTGCCGATGAGTGGCTTCTAATAACGTGTCTAAATTGTTTAGAGGAGAAGGTGTACTGTCTTTTAACTTTGTCAGAAGTCTTTTTTGTACAACTCGAAACTGTAGAGCTCTATGAGCAATTAAATCTTCTACTTCTTGAATGACTTGACGATTCTAACAGTAAAAAAAGAAAATAAACTCTGGAAACTGCTACATTAAGTATTAAAAAAACTTTTTTATAAGTCAGTTTTACTAAATTTTAAATGAAAATACATTTATTTCCATGAAAAATGTGCTGCTTACCATAATAACAGAACAATATTTTTTAATAAAATATTACTAAAATTTCGTTTCTTTTTATCCAACAGAAAACTAAAAGGTAAAAATTAACCATCATGCTCACTCATAATGTTCTATTTAGACTGACAAAATGTTATGATAAACACTTAAGAAGAATTAGGTATACATGTGTGGGATTTTTTTTTAATGAATAAATTTAACTTGAAATATTTCTTGTATTAAATACAGATATTTTTTTAAAAATATTGTATGCAAAAAAAGAAAAATTAAGTATTGCTGATTATAACCTCTAAAATTACGGAGGGGGGGGGGATACATGCAAAAATAACCCCCCACAAAGATTGGTATACATTTTTGAAAAATTATTATAACTGAAAAAGAAAAGGAAAACTAGTATTAAAAAGCATTTATTATTATTATTTTCTAGCCTTTTAGAAGCATAATATTATATTTATAAAATAGCATTACCCTCCCAAAATGTCTTCAGGTTGTTTTATTTCACAATAACCTAACAATAAAATGAATATAATATATACTTCTGCTTTGCATTTTCCTTCAATTGATTTCTGAAGATCATTTTTTATCATTTTCTTACTTCAATCTATAATTGATAACTTGAAGTAAGAGCCAAATTCATTCCTTTCACATTACAGAACCATTTTTAATGCACCTTTGAATCAAACATTTCACACATACAATTTATTGATAAAAAAAAATTAAATTTGAAGGTTTAGGTTTATTTAAAACTAAATTAAAATTTAAAGTAAAAACTTAGGATTACAAAGTTGTTAACAACAGAAGAGTTGTGAAACATTCTTCATGTCTTTATCACTGAGGACAAAAATCAGTAAAATTAAATTTTTGCCCATGCAAGATTATATATGAATTTTTTTTTATGTTTACCATTGCAAATTAAAAGTTTAACATAAGTATGGTAATTAGAAATAAATGAACATCTTACATAAGTAATAAATAAGAATTATTTTTAAATATAACTAATTTCTTTCTAATGAGATGTTAAAGGACTACCAAAAAATGAATTACAACATTTTAATGTAATTTTTTTATTCATTTATTTTTTCAAATAGTAAACTAACACATTACTCACTGTAAAGTGTTCTTCAATCACTTTGAAATATTCCTGTAAAGGAAGTGGTGCAGTGAAATTGCATATCAGTTTTACATTATCTGCTTCTTTTCGAAATTTATGTTGCAATCTTCGAACTAATTCTGAAACAGCCAACCACAGAGCAGGAAGTTGGTCACTTTGCAGCCTATAACGTTCTAAGAAGGAAAATAATTAATACCAATTTTAATGAAGTAACACAAGAAACAAATATAAAATGCATCATTTACATTAAAAAAATACTTGTAAAAAATATAAATGTTTTAAGAACATACCATACCAGTTAAAGATATTCCTTTAAATAAAAATTGTGCAATTAATTGTTTTGGACTAAAAGAAATTTGAATGCATGAAATATATGTTTGCACAAAGAATAAAATCCTAAGAAATTGTTTCAGATATAGTACATGAAAATTTCTTTAGCTTAGAATTTTTCCTGCTAATATGTTGTTAAGTACCAACAACATAACTGCAAATGTCACACTTTATTTATATCATGTTTATTAAAACTATAATGGAAACAAACACAGAATGCTTACTCAAAAACTAGAATGGAAACAGACTCAAAACAATAACAGTCTACAACATGTTTTCGACAACAATGTTACAATACCCAAGTGAATAAATTATAATATAGATTACATTTGATTTCGTTCATTAGTATTAACTGTGCTCTAAGAGAGATATTGGGAATAGAACTTGTAATTAATGCAAGCACTATACCATAAGAACAATACTCAAGCTGGTATTGTACAAGCCCTTTCCCATATTTAATACTTTGCCATAATAGAAAGATAAAAAGTGACATATTCCCCCTCCCCTTTTTTTTGTACAGCAATATTTGATAAAACTAGGATTTAAACACCCATGACTCCTTTTGAATGTCTATCACAAACTTACAATCATGGCTACTGATATTACATTTGAATGAGATTTAAACATCCCAAACAAGCCAGGAAGGAATCAGACTTTAAAATAGTATGAAATAGCATGAAATTTCCTAAGATTATGATATATTTTCTGCATTTCTAGATGTTCCAGTAGATATCTTTATTTAAATTTCAAAGATTATGTATACATAAATTACATTTAACTTTTTCTGAATATTTTACATATATATAAATTAAATTTTGGAAAAAAATATATTTTATACAATATTAACAAACAAAATTTAACAAAATTCGTAAAGCATTATTTCAAATGCAATAAAAAAATTTTATAAGAATATTTTTTCTCAACAAATGAACATTATAAAAGAAAATTCAAATCAGTATTCATGATTTTGCATATCATTTGAATTTTACCAATCAATCAAAATATTTTTTTTTATTTCTAATGGGCTGCAAATTGGTGTTTTATCATTGCAGACCTAGTACATTCTCATAGTAAAATCAAAACATTGCTCATAACATTTTACTGTTACTAAAATGATAGAGTTGTTTGCCACTAACCCATGGTTAAATTTCTAGTCAGCTGCTTAACATATGTTTTTACTACAGCTTACTTAATACACAATCGCTTGTGAATTCACTCCTACATGTTTTTTTATTTTATGAAATTCAGATTAATTTTTTTCTAGGATAAAGCTACATTTTCTTATTAAGAGCACATATTAATAATTTTTCTTGCTATTATGAATTAGTACTTCTCCAAAAGCAAAATAAATCAGTTTTGATTACTTTTTTTTAAAAAGATTATTTTCAAGATATCATGATCAGTGAGATTAGTTGAACAGAAAGACATTATATATTTTTATGTATTAAGTGATATCTGTATATTTATAAATAATGTTAGTAGTAGGGTGAAGAACAGAAAAAGATATTATCAAAGATGTTCTAAATGAGGAGGATTTAGCTAAAATGTAAAAAAATGATGTACAAAACATATACATCTAAGGCCACTCACACATTCAAAAATCTTTTAAACAACAAAACTATTACAAGTAACCCCCATATAATACAACACTTCTATTGCCTGGATTCACTCAAACACCGTTCGAGAATTCGGCAAAACTACTGAACATTAAATGTAAAAAAAAAAAGCTAGCTTTTTTTAAATGAAATTAAGGCAATCTCCTTAAAACAGCAAAATAAATGGGATTATGTTTTTAGGAGCTAAAGATACCTCATTGGATATTTTTAATTTGAGCGTATATGAACTATCAAATTTTCCTGCAGAGTTTTCGTGAAATATAAATACTTAAGTACAGATTAAAAATTTAATTGTGTCTCTGGTAAGTAATAAATAAATTTTTTAAACATTAATTGTGTTCTTATTTTCATAAATTAATATGCAGCTCTAAGCTACATATTCTCTTAAAAGCCTGGCAAAAATAAAAAATAAATCTTTTAAAAGATTTTTCCATTTTCATGGAAAATGGAAAGTTTACTCTACAAAGCATTAAAAAAAGGCATAGACCTAGCCAAACAGTTAGTCATATTTCTTAAATGAAGATCCTTCAACTGAAAGGAGCACAAATTTAAAAGAAAACTTCATAAGTGCTTAGCACCATATAAGGAGTTTTATAAAAATCTTTTACCCAAAATCCAGCAGTTTAAAATAACAGATTTTTACAAAGGTAGAGCATGGATCTGAAGATAATGAAGAAAAATGCTCTGAGGATGAGGATACCTTACCAAAAAAGAAAACACCCTTGGTTAAAAGTGCTTAATGGTGACGAAGAAAACTATTTAATTCATATCAGT
This sequence comes from Trichonephila clavata, assembly GCA_019973975.1. Lineage (NCBI taxonomy): Eukaryota > Metazoa > Arthropoda > Arachnida > Araneae > Nephilidae > Trichonephila > Trichonephila clavata. Next base: position 31,864 of record BMAO01019193.1, on the reverse strand, counting down.
ATAATTACTTAAGAAAATTTTAATAACAATATTTATCTTATATGAAAATATAATTGCAATTTTTTAATTTTTTGGAACATAACTCCTTCTTTTGGTATTAGTTCTTTGTTTCATATAACACAAATTCATATATTACAGCAATTTTTTGGAATATAATTCCTGTGGTACACTGGGGATATGCATTAAATGTCCATATGTACTAAATTATTTTAAGCAACAGAGATCTCAATTTAGGATCTAAAAAATAAGACTCATCATAAAAAAGATTAAGAAGAAACAAAATACCAGTAAAAACTCTCATCTATCAATGATTGGTAGATAAAAGAATAAATTCAATTTTCTTTAAATGTTTTAACAATAAAAGTAAAGGTATTATTTTGATTCATAACAAATTAAAATCACAGAAAATTCATATCAATGTTGGAACTTAAATTAATGCTCAATTTATATCAACAATGTAACTCATGATTACTAACTATGGAGCCTAACTACCACATGTTCAAAGACTGTGTATCCTTTAAATCACATAGACTTTACTGACACATACTCACATAGACATTGTGTAGACTTTAAATCACATTCTTAAGCACGAGAGAATTTTTCCTCATACATTTAACCCTTTGATGATCGAATAATTTTGAAGAAAACGGTCCTAAAAGTGTCTATTTTTGAAGTGAAAACTTTTTTAGCGGCATTGGCACTTTTTGGTAGGGGAAAATCTTATGGGTTTGCATCACCGACATGCTCTGACTGGCGCACGCGCAATGTGCTGTTCGCCTTAGACACTTTTTGGATGGGTGAAATCTTGTGCGTTCGCGTCACCGACATGCTTAAGCAGTATATCTGTAGCAATACAGCTGACGTATAGTGCTGTGTATATCTTATAAATGAAACTGGATTTAGTGAAAAGTTCAATGTGTAAATACTGTGCATTGCTCGTTGCGATTCCGAGAATGGGCAATACATATTAATGGTTGCCGTTTATATTTCGCCTGGAAAATCTATGAGACAGATACAAAAAATTTTATTCGAAAATGTGATGATTTATACAAAAGAAGGTTCTGAAAGAACAAAAAGTCTAAGTATTGTTGAAATTAATGATGGCAATGATGCACACTATTAAAATAATGTTAAAAATCAAGTACATTGAAATTTAAGTAAATACAAATACTATCCATAAATAATATGATTGTATATTAATTGTTATTTCAATTGAATTGTATTTATATTTTGTCATGATCTTGTACAGCCCGTAATATATTTGAATAATAAAAAACCATATAAACATGCGTATAATTGTTGCTAGGAGTCTCAATAGATGTGAAAACGAGATTGATGTTGATAAATTTAATTCAAACATTATGAAATTTCAAATTTTAATACTAAAAGCTCTAAGTTTTCACTTCTATCGGCAGTCTCTATAACTGCCAATTTTTTTTTATTGAAGAAAATTATTTAAAACTATATAAGTACATGTTCATTATATGTATTCATTTTTAATTTTTGGATTAATTTTTAGCTTGAAATACGAAATTTAATTTTTTAAATAAAGCAAACATTTAGGGTTATAATCACTGAATGTTGGCTTTCCAACAAAGAAAAAAAATTTTAAAACATGTGTTTTAAACATTAAATGAATTTTATTACACTTTTGCATATTATAAATAAACATTAGTATTTTTTTTTGTGAGATAAGTTTCAAAACATGAGATGCAAAGGCCAAAATCACAAACTGGACAGTAGTACTGAGTTTCCTCTCTGCATCTCTTATTGTTTTCATCTCTTTTCGAACAATAAACTCTGCATTCTCTTGATGGTTGCCACTTCTTATTAGTTGGAGGTATCTGTCTAATAAAATGTCTTTTAATCAAATGGTTGAGGTTATTCTCCAAATTTGGCTGGCCTCCTTTTGCAGTGGTTTCTGATATAGAATACTTTTCAATAAGTTCATTTACTAAAGATAAACGAACATCAAATGTGATTTTTTGCCTCCTTGTTTTTTATAAAAAAGGTGCTAGTTCAAAATAGTTTGATCTAATAAATAAAAAAATATTTTCTTATAGTACTTCTTACCTCGTTTTCCAGCAATTGAGTAATCTCCAATATATTGGTCTACAATGTCTACTGCTCCGATATTTTTATTGTAGTCAGTGACAAAAAAGTACTAAAAGTACAATCCGATTTCCTTCCTGACTAACTATATAATGTATACAATATTAAAAAACATCCAGAATTTTTTCCGTGTTTTTACGAAGAGCGCAACTGAGTACTTGACCTAAGATTAAAAAACCGTATCGCTAATATATATGTTTGTTGTGCTGACATTTATATTAAAAAAATAGATAATTATCGCTAAACATGTTAAAAATAATCTGGTGCTGCCATCTGGTGTATAGATTAAGAAAAGAAAAACAATATTCCGGGCTTAAGAAATAGATTGTTTAAAGCTTTTATGGCGAGTTACTTTTCAACACTCTAGCCTGGAAATATCACGGGCACGAGGAATAGAGAGGGAAATTTCATCCCGTGAATTTGACGGGAGCGAGAGGCAAAGGGTTAAATAATCTAAAAAGCATACATTTTTATGACACACAATATATATATTTAAAATTTTCAATCAATACCAATAAATTAACTAAATATTAAGGATTATATAATAATATAAAATAACTAAATATTACATTTGAAAAAGCTTGAGTTTAGATTTATTCAATACAAAAATATTTTACACATACAGAAACAGATATACAGACCACACATACACATACATAATATTAAATTATATTTGAAAGCATTTTTATATATAAATATTATGAATATTTAAATATTGTATTTATTTTGCAGTATTAGATCGATCAAAGTATCAAAATAACATAATATGAAAATTAAACATAAATTGGAAGTAAGGTATTTTTTGGAAATTCTTCAATTGTGAAATAAAAAATTAAATAAAGAGTTAACTGTAAAGAATTTTTATTACATTAAATCAAAAAAGGATAACTTTACTTACGAGCAGTTTTGGATGGCATAATAGTCACTATATGTCCAGAATAATATTCAATACCCATTGCTCCTCCAGGATAAGATGTACCATCAACACATAAATCTTAAAAAGCATTCAATTGTTAGAAAATTTGTTGTAAGTCTTGATGACAAATTGATGCAAAACTAAAGAATACATAATAGAAATAATGCTCAAAAATATCTGTGCAGCAATATTAATTGCAAATATTCATATTATTTTATTAAAGCCGTTACATACAGATAAATTTTAGTTTTACTGTTGTTTAATTTAAAAAGAAATTTGTGAATTATAACAAATTACAAAGGAAAAAATTTAGGTTTAATAAGCAGTGATCTAAAATGATTTCAATGTAAAATTTAAGTTTTCAACTAAAGTAAACTTAAAAGCAAAATTTTTCTAAATTGCCATTATAAAGCAAGTAATTTAGTGATACTTAAACTACAAAAAACCTAATTTTGTAATTTAAATTCAATATAACAATATATAATTTTAATAGTTGAAATATTTGTAATGGTAATAAATGCAACCTACCAGGAAATAGTTCATTTAATAACAAAGGTTTTTTGTTAATCTCAATTGTTATTTTTGTTTCTCCTTCTTTGACAGGAGGACAAGATTTGGCAACAATATTTAACGGAAGAAATGTTGCTGCATCAACAATTCTGGGAGCACCTTAAATGCGAACACATATATATATCAAAATTAGATACTGATTGTATTCCAAATAATTACACAAGAAATTTATACAGACTGCAAATAATTTCAAGATTTAAAAATTAAAAAGTAAAAAAAATATACATATTTCAATTTTTTTAGCTAGTTAATTAAATAAAAATAGAAAATGCTAATTATCATAATTATTCTGCAGGAGAAAAAAATTCACGAAGAATAATGTTTCACTTTTTTATGATTTGAAACTTCATTTCTTTAAATATTAACAAATAATTCCGCCTTAAAATATAAAATTTATTTCAGTTATGTACATTTTATAAGCATCATAAGGCATAAAAATATCACTAAAATATAATGAATACAACACAATGTTACATAGGTAGAATCTAGAATAAAGCTAAACATTCAATCAAAGTTGTAAATATACCAAGAAAAACATTATAGTAACAAAAAAGCACATAATTAGTCATTATTGACATGTTTAATAAATAAATAAAGTTTTGTTTCTAAAAAACATAACAGTCAAAATTTAAATTAAATATAATTTAATATAAAAAAATATTATTTTCAGAACAATATTTTTAGGAGTACTTTAAAAATTACATTTCATTATTTCAATGATTAAAAGAAAAATTATAAATAATTTATACCATAACTATTTGTATAAACAGCATGAGCAATAACTTTTAAGCTGGCAGGAATAAAAGGAGATTCAAGTGAAATATTAGCAACTGCTTGAGAACCATCCATCACAGAACCAAATACAAAAACATTTTGAGAAACTTTTAAAGGAGGTTCCACATGTATCATGAGCCTTACATCATGAACAACAGACCGGCATTTCAAATTGACCTGAAAAAAACACAAATTTTAAAATGTTTGCACTTACTGAAGACATCTTTTAGACCCTAGTTTTTGCATTTATTATTCCATTAAAATGTATAAAACTTTTAAAAATATACCAGGTGTATGCAAATGAAATGAGACGATTGTTTTAAAAAAAAACACAATAAATTTGCAAAAATTGTTGATATTTCTTTATTCGAAATAATATCCATCGCTAGCTACACATTTCCCCCATCTTTCTGGCAATTTGTGAATACCATGCCAAAAGAATGATCGGTCTTTTGAGGCCAGCCTGTCATCAAGCCGAGATTTGACGTTTTCGTAAAAAGTGAAGCGCTGGTCAGCCAATGAGTGCCCCAATGATGCAAATAGGTGGTAATCGGAAGGATCCAAGTCTGGTGAATAAGCCGCATGCGCTAAGGGCTCCCAGCCAAGCGCCTTAACGATGTCTTTGGTCGGTTTAGCACGGTAGCTAGGTGCGTTGTCATCAAGGAAAATAACTTTGTGCTGCCGTTTCTTTTATTGCTCGCGTTTTTCGTGTACAGCATCGTTCTAATTAAGTAATTGTTGCTTGTAGAAATCAGTATTAACGGTTTCGCCGGGTTTGAGAAGCTCATAATAGATTGGTCCCTCCTGATCCCAGAAAATACACAGCATTGTCTTGCGGCCGAAGCGATTTGGCCTTGCGGTCGATTTGGGCGGCTGTCCGGGGTCAACATATGATCGATAAATAAATCCATTTTTCATCGCCAGTCACAATACGATGGAGATATGACTTGCTTTTGTAGCGGGGAAGCAACATTTCACTCACGATTTTTCGGTTTGCCTATTGACGGTCCGTTAGCTCGTGTGGTACCCATCTACCGACCTTTATTATCTTGCCCATTGCATTGAGACGACGGGAAACAGTGCTCTGGTCAACATTCAATTGTTCTGCAAGATGTTCTTGCGTTTGGCCCTCATCTTCATCGAGTAATGCTTGCAATTCAGCATCTTCAAATTTTTTTGCTGGTCTGCCAAGCTTCTCGTTTCTCACATCGAAATCACCATTTTGAAGCTTTTCAAACCACCTGTAGCACTGCGCATGGCTCAGAGCATTGCCACCGTATGCTTCTACAAGCATTTTATGCGATTCGGCAGCATTTTTCTTCAGATGGTAACAAAAAATTAATGCTGTCCGCAAATCGTGGTCTGAAGGCATAAAATTCAACATTTTCACAACACAGTAAAAAAATACAATGCACGCTGAAACTCGTCCAAATGTAAACTAAACATGAGTATCAAAGGTCAAACTATAAAAAAATCATGTATCACGGTTTCGTATTTTTTGCATATATGCGTGGTGACATCTGTTAGCAATCGTCTCATTTGATATGCATACACCTGGTATTTTACCTTTATTTTGAGATATAAATGTATGGGATCATTAAAAATACATTTTTAAAATTAATTTAATTAAATGTCTTTTGTTCTCATAACTAATTTATTTTTGTTTCTAAGAGCAACAAAATACATTTAAAACTCTAAAAACTATTACAAATATACATAATTTACAAATCAATACAAAATTTAAACCTACATTCACAAAATCTTTAGATTATTTTTAACTCTTTTTATTGATAAGAATACTTAAAATTAAAATCAACTGTAAATACAAATTAAATATTAAAAGAGTATACTACAGCTAGAAAAAAATTATAATACATTTTTGTATTAAAATGCTGTAAATGTGATTTTTTTATTTTTAATATATATATTAATGTATTCTTCCTCAAACTTCATGGCCACATTTAATAAACAAATTATTGGAGTTCTTGAAAAATGAGTAAACCTTTTATTTTATTTGCAATTTTTTTAGTAAGAGATGTTCAAGGTTTCTAGTGAATGTAAGAAGTTCAATTAATGATAAACTGATATTTTATTATAATGTTAAATTCAAAACCACTCAGCTCTTAGAACATATTACAGTAGCAATGCTATGTCTGAGATTATGAATTAGGTCATTTGTACATAGTGTGAACTGAATGAACAAAAAAATTCACACTGAAATTTATTCATTTATATAGAACTTTAAAGAAAAGAAAACAAGAATAAAATTACTTATATCAAACCATATGTGTTCAAGATTTATTTTAATTAACTAATAGAAACATATATACAACAAAGGAAATAAATTTGACAATACAGAATACAATATTTGTAACGAAATATTTATTAATCAAGAAATAATGTTATTATTTAAGTATGTACATATTAATAGCATTGTAATTAAAAAACAAAAACTATGAAAGGTATACATATATTTTTCAATGAATATTAATGTACACAAAATTAAATTTTGAGAAAGTTTGTAAATTTTGTTTAAACTTTTTCAAAATTTAATTTTGTAAGAGTTTAATTAGAAAATTGGACAATATTTTTAAAGCAATTATGCAATTTTTTCACACTTTCACATCACACTTAATATTTCATGTTTTTAAAAATTAATACCTTTTACTAACTAGGAGAAGTGTTTTACAGAATTACTTGATTTTCTGGATTTAAAAATTTAAAATTGATTTTACTATTAATAAGAAATATCCTGTTAAATATTTTAAAAAGTGCGCAAAAACTGAATGTCATGAAAAAAAATTTTTTTTTAACTATACTATTTATAGATACCTTTACAGGGATAAAAGGAACAGGTCCAAAGGTTTTGCCAGAGTATTCCCTAGATTCATTGATCTAAATAAATAAATACCTATCAATAAAAATTCTTACAATATTTATAGAAATTGAATTAAGTACATTTGAAAGATTTCTGTAAACTTACATCTGAAGGATTTATATGATGGGAGACAGTTATTGAAAGTGAAATTTCATTACCCAGTTTTTGAGTTCCTAGTAAATCTAAAAAAGAAAAGAAAATACGTAAATAATTAATTCATAGTGAAAAAAGGAAAGAAAAATACATATTTTTTACAAAATAATACATATGCTTATAACATTAGAAGTTTTTTTCACTCTTTTTTTTTTCTTATTCTTATAAACAACAAAATGTTTCACATTTATTTTCATTTCCTTTAAAGAAATAAAATAGACCCCTTAATTTACTAAATTTTATTGCATTTAATATAATGTGTTCATTACTAAAAAGCTCACATGTTTATAATTTCAACTATTATAAAAGTTTAAATATCATGAATTATATTCACAAATACATATACATTCTACAAAGTTTTCTAAATTACTTTTTGTTTTCAATACATTCTTTTCCTTCAGTGATTTATTACCATTTGGTTAACATATAAAAAATACAAATTTCATTAATAATCATACTCAGTTTTAACTATTATTTAATAACATGACATACAATTTCAGATATATTTAGAAAAAATCCTAGTAACTTGCATTTAGTCACATAATAACAGCTAAAATAAATGATTATCCTTTATCTGTTAAAATATTATACACATTGTATTAATTTGGTAATAAAACTAAAAGCAAAATAGCTTTATGTTGCTTATAAATGATAAGTCAAACATTTATATAAAAGAATATTTCTCTTAGAATTTTAAGTTATTGTAAAATATTTTTAAAAAATGTCTTTAGGGAAAAAATACTTACTTTGATTTGATGATTTAATTATTTTTTTCAATTTTTCCATTTCTTGTTCTGCTAATTTAAAATCAATTTCTTGTGGCTCTGACAATGGTGATACAAATAGTGAAGGTTCTGTGCCCAAGTAACAACAAGCTAAATTACCTTCCTCTGAAAGTAATGTAAGGATGCCTTTGATATCCCTGCAGAAAAACATTTAAGAATAAACTCATTTGATGCAAAAAAAATCATCTAAGAAGAAATGTATACATAGCATTTTACTTATTTTTTTAAAAAAATGTATGAGTGAAAATGGTGGGAAGAAAAAATGTCTTTTTTCAAATGCAAAATATTGTAAAGTAAAATAATATTAGAAGGACGAGTAGATCATTCACAACTACATTAATTCATCTTGATTACTTTTCAGTCAACTTCTTTTCTATATGTATGGAATATACTAATATGTGAAGCATAATTTATGCATGCATTCATTTGTATAACTATAAAATATTTGTTCTCTTTATCATTTTTTTCCAACTAACAGTTCATCAAAGTTTTGCAGTAGTACATATGTTTTTATGAAATTCTTAAGTGTTTAATTTTAAAGTAAACAACAACAAAAAATATATTTACACATTTTTAAGAAGGAAGCATTGTGTATAGCTATACAGAAGACAAATTCATTTACTTTTGAAGTATATTATATAAAGTGTCATTTTTTTTCAGGTTCACATTCCTCCATTGATAATTTTCTTTTTTATGTCAGTAATTAGAGCTTATCAAATGAGTTCATCTCCAAATATTAATTTTTTTTCTTTCAAAATACCATATCTTGAACAATTAAACAACAAAAGAAAACAAAAATAAGTTTTAGGGCAGAATTTTGATTAAAAATATTTTGAGGCCCAGATTTAGTCAAAACCTTCACCAATGTTTGAAACACAGGTCAAGGTTCAAAAAAAGAGAGAGGGACTCATTTAAAATTCTAAAACACTCTTCCATCACTTTTGACGATACTAAAAAAGTTTTTTAAAAAAAGCGATTGGAGTGTTAATATCCTTTAACATAAAGCACCATATAAAACATCTATAGCAGATAATTAATCTTATTTTGAGACATTAAATACATCAAAATTTCTAATAAAAATAGCTCAGAACAACAACAAAAAACTAAAATAAAAAAATTACTTCCGAAACAATTATAAAACCAAGAATAAAAATGGAAAAGATTCAATTAATAAAAACAAATTGTTATAAAACTAAAACTAGATGAAAACTTACGTGAAAAAAGCTCGACTAATACAAACTGGAGGAAACATCAACTGCACAGCCCACTTCAGCTGGGTCTCATTATAAATCAGAAGTGTTTGATTAGAAGTAACAATTAAAAGAATTAAAAACCCATGATGCTCTGTAATACACAAATAAAGATATATTAGTAGTATCTTCTATAAAATAAAAAAAAAATGTTCATGAAAAATGAATTAAAAATTACCTTCTCTATAACATGTAAAACATCTAGGTGTAAAACTAAATTTCTTACAAAACTTCATTGAGCCATGTGAATTTAAAGCTGTTAATAATCTTTCTCCTACAAGAAGCAATAAAAATAAATATTTTATATGAATTTCACTAACTTACATAACACAAACAGGAACATTATTTTTTAACAGTAAGATGTTGATCAATAGATGAACTGTTATATACTTTTTCTACATAGTAATTCATTTCTTTACTAATTTTGCTATTTCTAGCTTGATAATTCATCTCTGTGTTCTATCTTTATCTTCAAAAAGAATTTTACAAAATGGAAAATACTAAAAAAACACTCTTCATTATTTATAAAAAAATTAAATTTTTTCATATTTTTATTATATTTTTTTACTCTCCAATTATTGAAAAATGAAAATTCTTTTATCCAAATTTTAAACTTTGCTATATATTTATCATTCTAATATTTCTATTAACTGAACATTTTTGACAAAAATGATAAAAATTTCTAAAAATAAAATTCATTTTAGTTTATTTGTTTATGTTTCATTTTTACAAAATAATTCTATATTACAGATATGTGTAATAAGTTTTTTAAAACATAACCACAATTTTTATATATGTTTGCATAATCAATGCATTTTATATGTTTGTGCAGCTGTATTAAATTCACAAATTAAAAAAAAAACATTTTTTTAGTAAAAAAACAGTACTGTATCAAAGAAGTGATGCTATTTCTGAAATGACAGAATAAATGCACTTACAATTCTTCAGTTTAACATAATTAAACGGTTAATCACAGCAATTTTTTTAAAGAAAGGATTCAAATCAATATAAATGAAAAAAAGTTTTTAATGTTACTAAAATGCTCATAAACATATTTAAATGGGTTTTTTTTGTTGTTGTTAAAGTAGGAACTGAGTATTAATTAGAGTAAAAGATAGAAATATATTTTATTTTCACAGGGGTAAAAAGTTAATTAAATTGAACCAAATGAATCAAAATAATACACATGAAATTTATATAATATATGCAGTATCAGATTTTATAGAAATTAAACTAATATTATTTGAAAAGAAATAAATAAAAGCAAGATATACCTAAGATTGCAATTGTTGGTGAAGTTTTATCATCAACCATTGTGATATCTAAAGCAGAATCAGCAAGAATGTATGTCCATTCAGGCTGTTAAAAGGCATTTTAAATAAATCAAATTGTAAAAAATAAATATAAATACATACAAAAATAGAACTTATATAACAGTGAATATAGAAAATTAATGTAAACATACAGCAACTTTCTTCCCTTTAAATACCACATTTTCACCTTCACTGTTTTCATCACTGGCACTAGCTAGGGACTGAAACCTAAATTTTAAAGAATTTCAAATACAATAAATGTAATAAACTTTAAAAAAAATAAGAATTCCTTAAGAGAAATATTTGACTTATATTTATTATACTTTTCAAATCAAAAGAGAGAAGAAGGGGAAATTTTATTACAAATTAGATATAAATAATGATAGAACTATATAAAATAGATATATACATATAAAATTCTGCACACATTTTTAATATAATTAACTTAAAGCCACTTAATTCTATAAATGTAAATTCAAAGCAAATCAATAATTTTAAAAGAAAATCAGGGAGAACTTCCTTCCTTATATTTTTTTATTTATTCTCAAATTAGAATAACGACAAACTATTAATTATGATCAATTTATACAAGAGTATATACCTATAGCTTTCAACAGTAAGACCATTAACAGTGACAAAAGAATCAGTTTTCGGTACATAACACACTGGACCTGGTATAAGACTTTTGGGAAGAAATCGACTGAATGAAAATCTCTCTTGTTCAAAAAAACACAGAGTGCCATCCAGACATTGTATACACATCATTTCTTTACCTGCAAAAATCAACTGGTATTTAGAAAATTAGTGTTTTACAAAATAAAACATAATCAGTAACATAAATAAACTCTTTTTCAAAGATACTGTTATTTTTCTTTTCAAATGAAAAGAACCCTATTAATAATCAGAGCATTTTTAACCAGTTATATAAAAAATTTCAAAAATATAAAAATAACAATAAAATTTCAAAACTTGAAGGATATGAATTTAAAGAGGAAGTCGTATTAAAAAATATTCAATTTATTCATAAACATTATAAGCAACCTCATATTTTTTTAATTTTATGAAAAACCTAAATTTTATAGATAATACTCTACATGTTGCATGCGTTTTATTTTCATTAACCTCTTTAAGATAATCTCAGGGAAAATCCCATCCTCCAAACCCTCAAACTGACAAAAAAAAATAGTAATTTCTTAAAAGTTTGAAAGAATTTAGAAATATATACAATCATCTAATTAAGAATGATAATCAAATGATTTTTTGCTTTAGAAAACAAATATTTAAAACAAAGAAAACACTTAAAAATGCAACAAATTATGAAAATAACAAAAAGATAATTCAAAAGAAATTACAATTCATTCAATGATCTTAAAAAAAGATGAATAAATACGAAAAAGCATTTTTTTAATAAAGTATATAGGCATTTAATATTTCATTTGTATTTACAACATTTTAATAAGAATCAATAAATAAAAATATAATTTATTGGAAAAATGCAATAAATAAACATAAAATTAATTCATTAATCCCTTATCAACATACATTTTTTTTTTTTTTGAAAATTCAACTGTTTTCTTATTTTTATAAAAATTAAATTAATTGACACATTATTTTTTTCATTCTTGCCAATGATCAATAATAACCATTAAGTTCAGTTATTGGCAAAAAATCGTAAGTCAGTTTATAAAATTTATAATAAATATTCAACAAGTAAATAATAATTTTTTTCCAGAAACTGCAAAATAATAAATAAACAAAAATGCATCACACTTATATTGACAAATGTAACAAATGTTTAACATATCAAATGGTTTTAAAAATATTTTATTGCTTTATTCTTCTCAAAAAATTGAATTCAATAAAGCCATGTAGGTACCATGAATTCCTCCAAAGTATCCAATTATAAGAGAAAATGCATGTCTTTGCAGATTATGTTCATAGATAAGGGATAACTTGAACTGTGTGCCATGTTCTACACTTCCCTGGACAGCTGCAAAGCAATTAATATTCATAATTAACAGTTCCATTCCATTATATAATCTTAATATATAATTCATCCCTATCATTAACATCTAAAACATTAACTAAAGCTTTAACAACTGCTTTCTACAGTTTCTAACCAATAAATTAGTATAATCTTGAGCTGAAAATAATAAAATTCAAAATAACTTTATACAATGAATTATTAGAAAAATTTAAATATTTCTGCATAAAATATTTAGAGGCATAAAAATTAATTTTATTTGTAATTTAAAAAAATATATATAAGAAAGGCAAAGTATTAAATACAAATTTCACTAAAAATCTCTTTTGCCCTTAAAAAATATATATGAAAATAAATTTTTATGCTTTAATAATCAAAATATAAATGTATTTAATAAACTGAAGTTGAAAATTTTATAAGAGGCAAAATAAGCTTAACTGCAATATGATGATGGTTAAAGTAAATAAATCAACAATTTAATAAAATGTCCATTTCTGTTTGGGAAAAGATGATGAAAATTAAAACAATGTGTAGAAAAGTTATTTCTACATGCAAACTTTTATGACCTAATAACTTTACTCTTTGAGCTTTATTGAATCACAGAACTCTTAAAAATATAAAGTGTTTTCAGGGAACCCATTCTCATTCTTACAAGTACATATCTTAAAATAATATTTAAAGTAAATCAACATGTTATATATAATTTATGTAAAGACAATAATGAAGAAAAGTTATATCTTTCATTAAATTTTTTATCACAATATTAATGTAATTTACTCATTAATAGCATCAATTTATACTCAAGGCACCCTACCCTTACATTATATTTAATGACTGGGAGAGATGTACTTGCAATTTCATACAAATTATCAAACTTTAGCTTTATTGAAGTTATTTGAAGTCACATTTTATATTCTGCACTTAATTTGTTTCAATATTTTTTACTGCCACATACAAAGATATGTTACAAGAATACACTATTCTAAAAATTTAAATCAGCTAATGTAATTTAAATTTAGAATATTGCAGAAAAAAAATCTGTTTAAGTTCTATCACTTGGTGCTTTTACTTATTTATTTATTTTGGCATATTTCATTGATACTAGATTTCACTAGTTCGGAGGGATTTTTTTTTCTTATACACAAGTAATAATTATAATTCTTAACTATTCCATTATAATGATAAAATTAGTGTCCTCCTCCTTATATTATAATTAGTAGTTTCAACAAAATCTAAAAACTGGCTTAAAATTCAACTTTTAATAAGTTTTCTTTGAGAAAAAGATTAAAGAAATATGAAAAAATTTACCAATTTGGTATTGAAAGCACATGGTAAAGTTTTAATGCAAAAGTATGGATTACTCTTAATTTTTAAAGACTTTTATAGCTCCAATATCAGATTAAAAATGTAAATTAATAATAATAAAACCAAATGCAAGTTTAAATCAACTAAATGATAGAAAAGCATTTTACTTCAAATTTTGTAATACCTGACACAGCAAAAACAGATAGCTTAAAAGGTTGAAGAACAGCTAAATGAAGAAGGGGTGAAGTTCTAAAAAATAAATAATAATTAAGTTATAATTCAAAATATGATTGTTTGATATAAAATGTTCACAATAAACTTTGTTTTCATTTCTCTTTATGTCCAATATGATAAAATTCCATGCAAATAAGTAATTATTTTATAAAAATTAAATTGTTAATTACTTTTTTAATTTTATTTTAATATTCATTAATATCATATTTTTAATTTAAATATTATTTTATGAATTTTACTGTTATATATTTAACACATATATAGAAAAAAAAATCTTACATTCTAAATAAATAACAAACAAAAAAAATGAAATTTCTCTGATTTGTTCAAAATATTTTAATTAACTCACGATGATAAAGCACCAACTCCTAAATGAATTATAGGATGCTTCAATTGAGTTTCCAACAATAGATCCTCTGCTCGAAATGAAGAATAAGTTCCATCTTCTTGTTTCACAGGTTGTGGTTTGTAAATTCTCAAAACACCACTGTGACTACCAGTAATAATTTTATCTAAAAAAAATTCACATTTAATAAAGCAAATAAAATGTGTGAAGATGTCTATTTTATTTTATGTGATATATAAAACATTTAATGCACTAAACCTTAAAATAAAATATTTTGATGCATTAAAAGTACAAAAACTTGTTTACTATGAAATTTTTAATAACTAAGAATGGAATATAATAATAATAATAATAATGCAGATTATTCAAATTAGTATGATTATAGTATTTTGCTTATTCAGTTAAATTGTCATACAATCAACTAAAATTTGAATACTTCATTTATACCAATTAATTTTCAATAAGACTTGGGTTCTAGATGCATCACATAAAAAATGCTAAGACCAAGATTTCTTTTGCAATATTTTCTTGCTTCAAACTTTGCTTTCTGATTAAAATCAATATTACAAATGCAAAATGCAAGCTTTTTTAACATTTGAGTAGTTTTAAACATTTATAACTTAGAATTTATTTTATATAAAGGATCTCTTTAATATCTTAAGATAATTACTAGTTTGTACATACAGTGAAAATCATTTAACACAAAACTGAGGGAGGCTGAAATATTTTTTTCATTTTAAAAGATATTACAAAAAAATATATATATATACAACAAAATTAAGTTTTATCGGAGTACATTTTATAAATGCAGATATGTATATATACATGTATTTAATAAAAATCAATGAAACAAAAACATTTACAAGAACCTAATGAAATTTAACACAAAATTTTCCCAGTTTTTTGAAAAACAAAAAATTTATTGAGTTTTCAAGGCTATTTTTTAGTACTATGTTTTTCTTTTCTTAAAACATTTCAGCTATACTGGAATTGCCGAAAATGTAATACCAATTTGTTAAGCAAGCTCATTGCTTCTTTCTAGCATTCAAGGTCCTGACATGGAAGCATTCTGAGATTGCACTTATTTGAACCTACAAGTACAGCCATCTCTAAATCCTAGTGCTTGGACTTCTGTTTTAGACCAACAACCTTAAGAAGCGCCCTATTCATTTTAAGTAAAATAGCAGTTTGCTTACACTCTGAACTCTTTACCATTGTGCTCCTAACAAAACTCTAAAATAAAGAAAAACAAAAAACAAAAGCCAAACTCACTGGTTTTTACTCATACTGTGATGCACTCATCACTGAATTCCAAAGCCAACCGATAAGAGATGAGAAGTTTTTGGGAGGTGTTTGTAAGAGGGTGAAAGTAGCTTAGATAAACAAAATTGTCTTGTTTCACAGGCTATTCTGAGAATATTTCAAAACTAATCTATGAAACATGTGGTGAAGAAACCTTTCTACGAAACATGTAAAACCACTTCCCTCATTTCACTGCCCTCACAAAACTGCCTGTGCGGTTGGTGTTTTCTGTATTTTGTTCATTACCAGAAGGGAAATCTTTTCATGTTGAGCAATCTACATTTCATGTTCAGAGAAAAAAAATGCATGAAAATACATAGTAGTTTGTAGAGACCATTGTATTATTTTGTGTTAACCGATTTTTCGTCTTAGGCGTTTTTGCATTAAACATATTTCACTGTATTTAATTATTATTACAAATATGTTAAAGCCTTATTTACAATTTAAATATTATAATTGGTGCCTTAAAATTAATAATCAATTATAGGCATCTAAATGGAAATTTCAAAAGTTAAGCACTGTTTATCTCTCTCTATATAAAAAAAGGTTTTTTGTGATGTTGTAATAAATTTATTTATACATAATAAGAGCAACTATATCTTTACAACAGAATAAAGCAAAACAATAATTTGGACAAATTTATATTTATGATGATGGTGAGGGTTTGCAAGAACATGCAAAAATAGTTAAACATGATGATGCATTGCAAATTTTACAGCCAATTATGAATAAAAATCCATATACAGAAAATTATAGAACTTTGTATGAAATTCAAAATAAAAACCAAGATCAAGAGTATAGTCTGTGTTTTTATGCAAGCTCTCAAGGTCATCCTAGAGTTTATAATAAACTGTCACACAATGAATTAGTCACTATCATTTCACCAAAAGATGGTTCGTTAGATAGAAAGAGTGATGCCAGAGTTTATCCGAAGAGTGAACACAGCTCTCAATTAGTGAGTTTTAACTTATATGGAAATGGAAGACTTGAAATTAATTTTTTTCCTGCTTATAATATATTGAGAGAAAAATAGAACTACATAATACATGTAAATTATAGTTTTACAGTATGAACAATGAGAATGAACTGTTGTATTACAATGGGGTTGCTCTGCTGTGAGGCAAACTGGGGGTACACCCTTTCTAGTAATCTTAATTAATACATGAACTAAAAAGATAAATATTTATTATAAGAAAATAGCTTCACAACATACAGTACTTAAATATTTATATCAATTCTCAACTTCATACTTTAAAAAAAAATATACTAATGTTCGAAAAGAATTAGCAAAGTTTTTTGGGATAGATTTCAATGCATGTAATGTTTGTACAAAAATAAAATAAAAATGCATTTAGTAAGTAGTTACATACAATCAATTATATCAGGACTTTTTACAAAGTTATAATTAAAACCAAACACAAAAATCTATTCTTCAATAACCAACAATTACTAATGAAATCATAAATTAGTAATTAACTGCCTAAAAAGATCACCTACCTATTATCATAAAAATGTATTTTTCTGACCTTTTTATCTACCAATTAAGTTTAGTATAAATAGTAGACAATATAGTTAATTTTACATTTTTATTAGATGTGTTTTTTATGTATATCATTTATATAAATAATATGATTTTGATGAATTTTAGGTTACATGCATGATATCAGGCAGTTTAACCATTCACACATATACTACAAGTTTATTGAATAAAAGAGAATTACAGTACTTATGTATTGTACTGTTGACCAATTTCGCAAAGTAAAAAGACATTGCCAAATCAAAAGAAATCCCCTAATACTATCATCATGTGTGTGGACAAGATTATTGTGTTTGTACATGTGTGGAAATGGTCTTCCACTTTTGGCTGCATATGGCAGTACTTGGTGACATTTTATTTTTAACAAATTGGTCGAAAGTATAATATGTAAGCACAACAATTACCTACTTTATAACTAATCTGAAACTGAACAACTGATAAGAAAAAAGCTTTAGATCTCTTGATAAATATAGAAATTTCATTATTATAGAGAATGTGAAAATTCACATTCTATAAACTTGTAATTCAAAACAGGCAACAAGGCTTTTTAAAATCATAAAATGTCTTATATCTCAAGAAGCAAGAAATAGCTAGCATTTTTGCTATTATTTAAAAATTAAGTGGTACTTAGGAGTCATAAGGATAAACAAAAATCATTTTTTACGATTCTCAAAGTTCCCAAAATTTATAAATTATTTCTGTAAGCATGTAGAAAATCAAAGGTACCTTTTTTTCTTCAAATAAAAATAATGTAGGATACTTCTCTAAGAAAAAGATAAGTAATAACTTATTTTATAATAGCCTCACAATAAAAAAGAAAAGAAACAATCAATAATAACTGATGGTGAAGCTTGACGTTATGATGAAATCAACAATGTTATTTAATGAATAAGTACAAATAAAACTATCATTAAATATTATTTTTTCCCTTACCACATTTTTCTGGACTATTGTCTACATTAGCCACAACCAAGCATCCTTTGTCAAATTCTTCATCAGCACCACATGAAGTAGTCCACCAATCACAGGATTTAAAAAGAGACATCTCAGATACCACACAAAAAGGTAACTGCTGAATATTTAAAAAAAATTTAGATAACTAATTACAGAAACATATTTGAATTTTTTCAACTTTTTTATTTGTAAACACAGAAAGACAATAGTATTGTTGTGTTGAGGTAACATATAATTAAATTCAAATTCTAATGTGTGGGGGCTGCATCTACCCGATGCTGGGTGCTGTTGGCTTTCTTAAAAGAGTTCCAGAGAAGTCCATTGAAATGCTTTATTTACACTATGAGGCAATAGAGCAATGCCTCACCCTCTGCCTGCCAAGTTTGGAGTGTCCGAAAAAGAAGTTTACATTATAGGGTAGGGGGTGTGAAGTCACTCCACCCCAGCACCGTTCAAAGTACGGCTATTTTCACAACAAGTATTTATAAGAAAATTAAGGGAGGGGGAACTAGCAATCTAATCAGAAATAATGCTTTAAGTATGAACAAAAATAAATATATGAATTTAAATAAAAACAAACAACAATAAATGAATATATGAATACATACTTGCATCAAAACACAAAAGGGTACTTACATATTATCGCAACCTATTGGTGACATTATATGAAATGAAGCATGTGATCGCTTATTTAGTGCATATGACACATGAGAAATTGGGGTTGCCCACTTGACAAGTTATCTTGAACGTTGATGATTGTTGTGATAATATGTAAATACCCACAAAAATTTATATACAACAATATAAGCACAAATGACTTAATTTACAAGGATAAAGTTGTGTACTTTCTTCTCCAAAAATTTTCTAACCTAAAAGTGTGCAATATAATAAGCATATTTTCTCGCTTACTTATATTTGCTGTATCAAATAGAATGAAACAATATAATTAAGTTTTATGCATGTAATACTACACACAATAATGGGATTCAGATTATTTAATAAGTGGTTTGCAATTCTAATTAAACTTTAAAATGTAACACAATTTGACAACTTTATAAAGAGTTTTGGCTAGAAGATACACTTCAAAAATTAGTGCCCTAAACTCAACAAAAAAAATTAGATATCAGGTAATAAAAGAGAATTTTTGTCACTTTTATATGTACAGATTGAATTTTAGACATACAATACATAATATGTGACACACAATGTTAAAATTCAATCTTTTTTCATTTAGTCTTTAAAGATGACTTCAATTCAAGAAAGTATATAAATACAAGCTTAGTATAAAGATACCGTAATAATCTTTAAAAATTCAGCATTTTTAATTTTCATAAAGAAAATTACACTTTGTCAATTAGATTAAAAGAATATCTTGATGTCACAATATTTTTAATGACCTACAATGTAATATTTTTCCTCTTTACTTCAATGCACTGTCACAAACAGCATAGTAATTTCTATATTGAAAGTATCTACATCTTCTATTATATAGTGTAATACAAAATACCTCTGATTTTTTTACGAAATTTTTCTGCAATTTAAGAGTATTACGGTTTTGGTGTCATCCATAGTAGATTTTCAAAAAAAAATTAAAACTTGGCCGATACGTAACATTAGAAAATCCGTTGTTATTTGAAAGTTTAATGAGCCGGAAAACTTTTTTAAAAAATCATAAATTTGATATTCGAAATGGTAAATGATCGACAAATGACAATAAAAAAAACGTAGAAGATAAATCAAAAATATTAAATTTAACATCTAGGTGAATGTTGCTATGGAAACCATATCTGTGCGGTTACAGCTTCTATACTCTGGAACAAATTTGGTTAAACAAGATTTTTTTCAATCTAGAAAATAGGAACTACAAAAAAGGATTTTACAAAAAAATTTTAGAATCATTTTCTTCACATTAATAAAAAAAGTAGCATCAAATTAATTTCATGGCATCTAATTATTATTATTCTACTTTATTCTTCAAACTGATCAAATACCGTCCGTTTTATAAATCCTGAAACATATTTCTTCTCTCTTTTCTAATTTACTCTCTCCAGCAGGGGTCGGTAACTTACGGTACGTGGTACAATTATCAGAAGTACTCTCAGGGATGTCTTAAGGCAAGGGAGAACTGGGCCCGGACCCAGAGCCTCGGTCACAATGGGGGCCTCGTATCGTTCTCGTTTCAGCCTTAATAAGATCTTAATTCGAATACTTTAAACGGTCAAATGTTATTTCTCCAGTTGTATTCTCCAAAAAACTGGTAATTTTGGATATGTCAACTGGCTACATGGGATGACCATCGTACACGTACAGGCCTAAGCCTACCGCCATACACCATCATTACTCATTCAGGCAAAAGGCAGAAGTCGATTGAACCGGTTTGTGTGATTGTAAGTCATGCACATTTATTTGTTTTGGGTTATTGTTTGTACGAGCATTTGACAACATATGCTGTGTACTTAGGTTGGGGTGTACATTTGTGTATGGGCCTAGGGCCTCAAAGAGTCTTAAGACATTCATGGGTACTCCACACTACTCAACAAATTTGTCAATATTTGAGTGGATAGAAGCCGATAAATTTTTAATGGACCTTATTTGACAAACATCTTCAGAATTACTGATCACTGACCTATACGGAATTACGAACAAATGTGCAAGATAGCTCCACAGATAAATGTACAGTTAATTTGTAAATTATTGAATGTCATTGCGGGAAAGATTTAATTGTTCGAAGAGAGAAAGTTAGACGTAAACTGCTTTCCGCTTTTGGTTCTACATATCGAAGTAATAAATCTTTCCTCATATGAAAAATATTTTGATTTTCTAAAGAAATTGTTTAACAACTCAATGCTCAGAATCGTGTCAAATTGAAAGTCACAAATTATACCCCTAATTTTGTGATATCAGAATAGAGTGATGCAAGCATTAGGTTGGCATCAAAATTTTTATTTAACTATAATGAAGAGAAATACTTATATTTTGTGTATTCTACTTCTATTTTAATAAATATGTGTTTAAAAATACTTAATATATGTACATTTTTTTTTGTTTTTTTTTTGTTAAAGAATTAAATATATTTTATGCTGTTTAATTTTTTATGTCAAGAAATATCTTAAAATAATGCAAAATTAATATACAAAAAACGATAATTCTCTATAATATTGGCCTCTGTTATCTAACTCAGCATGCATTATTCCAGGAATTGAAATATTTTAAACATGTTTTACTGTGTGACACGCTGAATCATATTCGTAGATTTGATTTTGACATGCCAGAGCTAAAATGCTGTCGACTCCTGCTTTAGAACTATTCATAAAGACTATAATAAAGAGAAACGAATGAATTTTGAAAAGAAAAAGGATAGGAAGGAGATAATCGGGTTTTCTAAATGATTTTTTATCATGCCCTTAAGTTAGTGTGTGTAACATGAGAAAAAGGATTGAAAATAAATATGTAACCAACTAAGCAATCATGATTGTGGAAGCTATATGTCAGCAGTGACATCCATAAGAATGGGAATTGAGATCAGACCCCTCCCATAGACTGATATTTTTTTAATTTTTAGCATAAAGATTACAACTTGGTGCTTTCCCTTAAAGGTTTTTTTTAAATTTAAATTCTCCCATGGAAGCAGTCCATGTACGCAACTGCATGTCAGGCAACGAATCAGAGTGAATATTAATGAAGCATTGATGTTTGCTAAAAAGTGTTGTTTCATAAAACTCTGATAAATGATCAAATACATAAGTAAATACGTACTTCCCGTGTATGTAAATTGTATTTTTATGAGTCTAATGGATATCTTCAGGCAGTATAATTTGTATGGATAGAGCTTCAATGGACCTTTGAAATATCCAAAATTAAAAACAATCTGTTTAATTAAAAAGATAAAGTAAAGTAAAAGTAAGAGAAAGTAAAATTTTCTAACTCATTAATTAAATGGAAAGGGAGAACGTTAAATAACTGACCATTGAAAATCTATCTAAAAAGAAAATTATCGAAATCTATGTACATAACACCGATATAGCAATATTGATCAAATCTCATGATTTAACTATGTTTATCATCTGTTCATGTTTGTTAACTATATTCTTTTTCGTTTTAAAGCATATTCTTTTTAGATTTAACTGTGCACTAATTTGATATCGGTGTGCTACCTAACAAATTGTTGTAAATATTCTCAAATTTGGAATGTAACATTAAACTTGTTTTTTATTA
This sequence comes from Trichonephila clavata, assembly GCA_019973975.1. Classification (NCBI taxonomy): domain Eukaryota; kingdom Metazoa; phylum Arthropoda; class Arachnida; order Araneae; family Nephilidae; genus Trichonephila; species Trichonephila clavata. Next base: position 9,236 of record BMAO01019193.1, on the reverse strand, counting down.
TGTGATACTGTGGTAGCTGTAGTGTTTGCGTTGTTTAAAATCATTACTTTTATTGCTGTAACTTATTAATTTCAAGCGATTATTTCGAACTCTTAAAAAAACTATTTCCATATTGAACGCTATTGTTACAGTATTCATGCCAGTGCAGGTTTATCCATTAGGCGCTTGGGGTGGAAGCCCAAGGGTCTGGATAAGTTAGACTAAACCATATATTTTTTCCCTTAGATCTGTAATTACCAAGGGGGCCTGTAGATCATCTGCGCCCAGGGCCCGAAATAAGCTTAAACTGGCCGTAATTCATATCCTATTTTTGCAACATCTTTCCGGGAAATATTGGGTATTTTAGAGATTATTGATACAAGGATCTTTATTTTGGTTTAAAAAAATACTACAGCTTAGCATTTAATTAATGTTTGCCAAATTCTCTCTAATGACTAATTTTGTTTTCTGGAGGTATAGATTTTATTCCTTCTCTATTTTATTTCTCTGCTTTCGGTCGCTATTCAAATGTAGTAACCGTGGTAAATACGTGAAATTTTTATAAAGAAACTAAGAGCTTGTTTCTTCATTAAGAATTTTATGGCGAAAATTTGCACTGCTGTAATAATAAATCTGTTGGGCATAACTCTTTTTTAGTGGCAGTAAATTGCGACTTTCTACTGTTATACTTTTGATGAACACTTTCATAATTTGTTCACATTCCATAATCCTGCTCGCTTTTTTTTTCTCAATATTTAATTCTTCCTTCGGCTTCAAATTATTTTCTTTTTTACATTTTTTTTTAGTTGCAAACCTTATTTTTTAAAGCCTTTTTATTTATTTTTTTTGACTTTTAAAAATTCCCTATATTCTGCTTTTTTTTCTTACCCCAATATTTATACTGTTCAAAGCTGTTCTTCAAGAAAATGTGAGTAATTTTTATGTTATTTCACTTTTTAAATATTTTTTTTAAATGTATGAGTCTTCTCCTGCTTCATCACGTTTCATCCATTTCTTTACCACTTACAATTTGGTTTTTTTTAATGCTAAGAGGTCCACTTGAGAAGAGACGACGTTCTGCCAAAAGTTTTTGTTCCTTAAAAAAAATGGAGAATCATATTTACTGGACCCTGAAAAACTTCATAAAATTTAAAAAGTAATAATGTACATTTATTATGGTGGAAGGGAGGGATTCAGATTTCTTTCAATTATAAACACTGATTTTTTTTTAAATTTCTGTGTTAATGATTTATGCTTTTGATTTAACTATCCAATAGCCTAGAATTTTAATAATTATGTTACAAAATATAAAACCCTAGTAATTAGTTCCTTTTTGTTTGTTTGTAGGCACTTTGTTACTGATTACGTTATTCGCTAAATTTATTGTCGTGTAAGGTTAAAGCGAAATATACGTTTTATAAATAGACAAGGGAAAGGGAGAAAAAATGTACAGATAATAATAGTTAAGTCTACCTGAGAAAACATTAACTTCTACATAATGTTAAGAGTTAAATATACAGCGATCGGAAAAAAAAGAGAAAAGTTTGACATTTGATTTTCTTGTGATAAAAATATGTCATTGATGTTCAGTCAAAAATATATAGCATCAAGTTATTGAAAAAACATTGATAGAAATTAAAAAATATGGCTGACAAAAAAGAATGGGGTGCCATTAAGATGTAGCTGAGAATGTAAACTGAAAGTAATAAAATAATAATAAATAAAAATAAATTCAAAACAATTATATTTCAATTTTTTTTCTTTTTTGAAGAGGAATAATTTTTTAATTGTTTTGTAGCACAAAATATTGTATCCGATTTAAAAATATTTCCAGAAAATTTTTAATTATTGATAGATGTGAAGACAATTTTCTGTCATAGCTAAGAAACTCTACCTCATAAAATTTTTTTGCGCAGCTCTATTTTCTATTCGTAGTGAATCAAAAAAATTATCTACTTTTGCTGAATATCTGAAAAGGTTTTAAATTTATACTGATAAATCAAAGATAATAGTAATTCAGTATATATTTTGTCAGAAATACAACATTTCTTCTTACAAAATCCATTTCATTATTTTTTTCAAAATGGAATTGCCGGTTGTTTTTATTTCAAAATTTGATCAACTTTTCTGATACTATGTTTCAATATCAAACAGTAATTGTTTTTTTAAAAAACCTAGTTGTGATTTCAAGTTGCAATAATTCCTTATTGCGAATAGTGATTATATAAAATGGTATAAAGCTAACTTTTAACTAGTATCGAATTTAATTTGTTAGTCCCCTTCCCTCCTTCCGTGTGATAAAAATTAAAAGGTAAATAAATTTTAAGAAAAAAAACAAATTCATACACTGTAGAGCTAACAATATTTGGAAGTGTGCAACCTATATATTTTAAAGGATTATATAGCTTAAAGATGACAACTAAATAAAATTAATAATATTTTATGAACAATAGAATTTCACACACAAAAACAATATCTCTTGAACAATTTTACAAAAAAAAAAAAATTCATAGCGCTATATCCTCCTTGGTTCCCTTGTATCACATGTGATACAAAATGTTCATAATTTTTTGTGAAGGCTGAACAGCAAAAACAAATTTTGGACCGGTTGTATCACATGAGATACAAAGTTAAGTACTCATATAATTTCCTCCTTATTCAACACAAGGCAGTACCTGTCCATGATAGCGATTTCTAATAGCGTCTCTGAATCAAAACAAGATGTGTGCACGTCATCGAAGTAAGTATTTTTTTTCTTATTTACATACAAATATTAAACTATCTTTAAAATATGGTTTTTCTTTGTATTTGTACTTTTAACTAGTTAACAACAACAAAAAAAGAAATTTTAAGTGAAATATTAAAGCATAATGACTTGTGAAATTTGTTTGTATCACTTGTGACACAAAGGAACCCAATCACTTATGAACATACTTTTTAAGTTAATTTTGTTTTAATTTTTAGTTATATTTTGGGGGGAGATTTGAAGATTGATAGAATTATTTCTTGAGTTAAAATCTTTAGTTGAGGTGTGTGAATGATGAGCCTTCTCCAAAACGCAGAGTTACGACTTGCATTCCACATCAAGCAGCTCATAACAAAGAAGCTAGGCATATGCCTTAAATGGTTGGGGATAGGACTTATCTAGGCGCAGGAATGAGAAGTGCTCGGCCTTAACAACTGTACAATGTACAGACTACAACGTTTTTCTATGCTTTACAACTACCAGAAAAGGTTTCAAGGCATTTCACGAAAATCAAAAATAATGTTATTGTAATAATACTACTAATATATACCTAAAACGCCAATAAAACTAAATTTTTATGTTGAATTTATGAATTGCATGAATTGTGTGATTAAAGACTATGATTAAATTAATTGTTTCAATCTTACTTAATACTTAAAAAAATTCTGATTGTAGTGTCTTGTCCCTGATGTACCACATGTGATACATCCCCCTAGCTTCTATAAATTTAAAAAAAAATATTGCATTTTTCTACAGAGTGATCAAAACAACTATTTAAGTACCTCTTACAAAATATCAAGCTTTTATTTTTGCCTCGAGTCTGAAGAGGATATGCAGATGCAAACACGTGATGAATAATATGTTTATTTCGATAGCTCTAACACGTAAGTGGACTGAAGAGTCTCTAGCACAGTTAGTTCATGACACACAATCACGACACAGTTTTCTTGTGAACTTGCGTTTATTAATTTCTCATAACTTCTGTACATTTACATTGAGTTGCAGGCATGCGCAGTTCAGCTGCGCAATTGGATTGCGCAGACACAGTTTATACATACATTACTACAGACACAACAACACACTCTACTCTTTAATACACAAATAGCTTCGTATGCGTGAACTGACAAACTACATTGTTCTATTTGGCAAGCATTCTAAAAAAATGTCTGGTATATATTGAACCATAGGCCGTATCAGCCGTATTTACCACTGTATCAATGATACAGAGCCCCCACGCTTCAGGGGCCTCAAAATGTGTGAGCAAAAATCGTAAAATGTTAAGGAGCCTTAGAAAAGGATCCCTCAAGGAATTTTGACACAGGATCCACTTCAGTACACCAGTGTACTGAACGAATCTAAAAAATTTGCGTAACTCGTAAAAAATTTGCTTGTGTGAGTGTGATTGATAGAACTATATGCAGCTGCCCCATGTATTGGTCGCCTGTGTGCGGTGCATGCGCTGCACACTTGCTAGGATCGGCCCTGCTCTCATGGGAAGGGGAGGGGGGTGAGTAATTTCTATGGTAAAAATTAAAAATCTGTTGGTCTATAGTGGTTTTAACCCCCCCCCTTGTATACACAATTGTTATCAACCTCCCTTTGCGATTTGGTCGCCTAATTTATAAATATGCCCCTTCTCTTTAAAAAATGTTCAATAAAAATAATGCATGAATAAATGAGTAAGAAGTAAACCTCTAAAGAAATTATCAAAATGACATATATAATGCATAAAAATGGCGCTTACAAAAATCCAAAGAATTGATAGGATATAATAACGCATTTCACGACAAGGATCTAAATTCGAGCATAGCCATAATAGAAATGAATATATTCATTGAAAGATTCAGAAAAGAGAATTAAATCTTGTACTATGGGGATTATTTTTTGGCTTCTTTCAATTAGACGAAGAGTGAAACAATAGAGTTGAAAAATATCTAATCTAAGATCTCAACGGTATAACGAAGTAATTCAGAAACATACACGCACGTGATTTCCCATTCAAATTGGAAAGCATTACTTTCCGAAAAATACTTTTAAAAGAAAAGCATCTTTTAAAGATTTATTATATAATTCAAGCAATTTGCAATACAAATTAACGAAAGGTTTAGAAAAGGTTCATCCAATTACAATGTAGTGATGCTATCTATTAACTGAAGAAAGCTAATATCCATTGAAATTAAATTCTTACAAAATATTTTGATTTATAAAAGAATATAATTGATAAAAATTGGATGTACATGTATATAAACACACATTTTTAGGAGAAAAGGAGGAGGTAACAGAGTCTTCTCTTCTGTATAAGTCATATTAAGATGTTTCATACATCCAATAAAATAATCATAGTCTCTCCCGACTTCCTTTTTTTCCTATATTTGATCTTACTGTAAGATAAGAAGTTGCATTCATCAGTGCTTAATAAATCATGTTTAAATTTTTCCCACTAAGTAATATTTTTTCCACTAAATAAAATCACATTTAATTAATGTTTCATTTTATTCTTGTGCAATTTGCAAAATATTTAAGTTCTGTGGAATTATTTCTTAACCTTTGAAATGTGATTTTATTACTTTTGAAATTTTGTTAGAATTTATCTAAGAGTATTTGATGGGTTTTTTTTTATTGTTTTTCATCCTCATTTGATATTGAAATTTTATGAATGATCTGCAAAAACAAGAGGAAATCGAAATTCATAGACATTTGATTTATTGTACATGATACCTATTTTTTTAATTAAATAAATGCTTAAGAACCAAGACATTTGTAAAGAGTATATAATGCTAATTTTGATCGATTGACTTGGAAAAACTATCGATTTAGTAAAAAAGTTTAAAAAATGTATTTGTCCTTTCTATTTCCGAATTAGCTTCATTTAACAAAAATAAATAAACAAATAAAAGAAAAGGTACGAATTTAGTCTACTACATCTACCTTCCTAACCCAAAGCAAGCGAATCAGTAAAAGAAAATAATAGAAATGAAAAAAGAAATACAGTTCAAAATGAAAAGTGAAAAAAAAAAAAGTTTAAAAATAAATTCATTTCTCCAAAATATATCTTTTCTTTCATTAAGGTGTTCGAAAGATTTTTTTTCCTTCAAAACATGTAGAAAATTAAATAAACATTTTTTTATAACGTGACTTTTATACATTTTTCTGAACAATTTTTGATGCAGTTCTGTCACTATATAATGCTTAAAAACCTTAATTAATTTTATAAAAGGCAATTAAAATGCATCTAAAATAAAATGCATTTATTCTGTTTTATTTGATAATTAAAAATTATTATTATCTACAAATTGAAAAAATTTTCGATTGTAGGATTAAGTAACAGAAAGTATTTTCATTATGATTCCATTTCTATGATTTTTATAATATATTTCTATGTAATCAGAAGTTTTTAAATTATGAATGAAACTCAATTAAAAACAATAAAAAGAATAAAAACCCTTAACAGCATTGTAATTCTATAGAGAGTTGCATAATTTTAAGTATTGTATTAGTAAAGACACTTCATAATTTTAGTAATTTTATTCAGCTTTAATACAAATCTAATATCTGTTAAAGGCCAAGTGTTGTTTTATGCTTCACTGCAAAGGACGCATTGGTGCTTATTTTTAGCGGATGTTTTATTTTTCATACACAATAATTTACATTTATTCGTATTTAAGAAGACAACATTTATTTACATATTCATGATGAATAGCTTTCATCTAATCATAGTCGAGAATCGTCTTCTTTCGGAACAAAGCTCCAAACCTCGAAATCCATTCTGAATTTCTTTCGACTTCATTTCTTTTGAGACCATTTACCATAACCTTTCATGTCGAGTAATAGTCATCTTTTAATGAACACTTCCCGTCATAGTACATTGAAAATCCAACCGGTCTCTTAGTTTAATTCATGAAATCTTCAACAAGTCACGATCTGTTACAGTCTGATCTTTGATTCGGCTCTGATCACTCTCTGTTCTGTTTTCGATGTAATTATTTGTTCGAGCAAAAGGCCTTTGTGAGTAGCTCTCTTATTGCAATATCAAGAATTTTAAGATACGCTGTCGTTCCTGTGGGCTCCGAGCTGAAAAAGTTTATTAGTCATCAAATGTACACTTGTTTGTATGTGAACGTCGATTGTTCAGTCGGTAATCTTTGGCTTCGTTGAACTTACGTTTATTCTGGGGATATGACTTATGTTGTGGGCATCATGAACAATCATAATAGGATCTAATTTTCAGATACTTTCAAGGAAACACTGTAATGTTCCTCATTGTAATACTTAACTTATAAGTCTACCAAATTTGAAATTATCATGACACAATTTTTTTTTTTATATAAATCTGTAAAGAAATATTCAACGTACTTAGAAGTTCATATTTCGCCATATATAATTGAATCCTTCTTTAAAAAAAATACAGACCATTCAAAAACATAGATCAACCGATTGTAAGGGAAAACAAGTTATCAATCATTGGCATGGCCAAGTAATTTTAGCGCGTTTTTCACATCTTGTATTTTACAATAATGCAACTATGAACTTTTTACTAACAGAAAGTAGTACTGTACCACTCTTCTAAATGTACTACTATTGAGTTGAAAAGAAATAATGACACAAATCTGTATCAGCACTATAAAAAAGCAAATATATATATATATATTTGTGAAGATTTCCTCCAAAATGCAGGTATATTTTTTTAAAAAAACTTTTTGCAAACAATAAATTTACCAGGTAAAGTTTGAGAAAATTTTGCTATAAACTAGTGAAATTCAGGAAAATTTATAGGAAAATTCGGGAAAACTATAGGAAAATTTAAATATGATTCGGCTCATCTAGGGCACAAATGCAACCAAATACCGAAAACCCGAGGTCAATTGGTTGCTTATTGGCTGATAAAAAGGTACGACAAAATATGGAACGACGACGAAGACGAAATTTGAGTCCTAATAGCGCTTTTGTTCCACTACGTGGAAAACGCGCTAAAAACTATAGAGTACGTTTTGGTTAATATAAAACTATTTATCACATTCAAAGTGGACGTAAATACTATTGGATAAAAAATCAACATCGATACTTACCGTTTTGCTTATTCACAATTACTTTTTTTTATAACTTTTGATTATTATGAATAGGTTTTACACACAGCTGCAATACGGTCTAAAAGAGCTCTTGCAAAAAGTAACAGAAAAAACTAATTGTTAAATATCCCTAATTGATTTTCACTATATGACATTCATTTTGGTATAGTAAATACAATTAAATCAATTTTTTAAAAAATTCCATTTTATTTTGATATTTTATTTATACAAAGAAAGAAGAATCTGGTAATGATTGCAGATTATAGAGTGTCTGAGACCATGCAACAGCAAGTAAACGTAAGATATTGGTAGGTAAAAAAACATGCATGGCCTTTAATTGCAACTGGGTTCCAGTTAACTAAAAAATACTGAAAATCTTAGATTCTAGTAAACAAAATGAATCAATATATCTACTAAAATATTCAGCAAAAAAAAATTAATTATTCTCTGTCGAACTGTTTCGAAGAACTCAGTCCTCAGGAGGTTTTGGAGTTTCCACATCAGGATTGAATGGAGGTTGATGAGATCTCATTATTGTAGCTGTTGCTGGACGAATTCTTGATCCTTTTAATGAAACACCATCTAAAGAAAAGTCAGGCAAAGGGGCATTGGGCATAGCCCAAAGTTGTCGAGTTAAGGCGAAAGGAGTTACTGCAGTTGGATTACTTATTGAAGGAACAGCCAAAAAGAAGGGACCTCCTAAAAGTGACATAGGTTCTGAACTAGATGGAACGTTAGAATTCGGTCGGATGGCACGGTTTGCATTATATGCTTCTTTAGTGACTATAGCACACAAAACTATGTCTACAATTAAAAGAAAACCACCAGCAGTAATTAACAGTGGACCTAATAGCTTGTAGTCACCATCAAGTGCTGTATGAACACTGATTTTTGTCTTATTTGGTTCATCCTCCGTTTGCTTGTCTATTTTCCACTCAGGAGGCTCTGGAGGATAGGAAATGGCCGTGGTTGCTGTTCCAGCGATGAGGAGAACAAAAACCACTATGGTACATGCTATGACGATTGGAATTTTGACAAAAGAGGAGTTATTATCTTTTGTTGGAATGAAACGTGGTAAAGTTTCTTGTTCCAAATGATCTTCAAAGGGATTTCCGGCATTTCCATTCCGTATATTAATCATAAGAGTGCTGCCATATAATAATCAAAACATTGTACGACCTAAAAAAGAAATTTCTAAATTAGTGTTCGAAATCAATAAAGTATATACGAATAAAAAACATTTTTTATTTTACTTCTAATGGGTTGCGGATTGGGGTTTTACCATTGCAGACCTAGTACATTTCCCGGAAGCTGGTAACTCTTTTGAGTGTGGCACCATATAGGCGGATACCAATCGCCTCAGGTAATTTTGACGGCCAGTTTTCTTTCTAGAGGGAGGCACCTAAGCTCTGACGATGAAAACCTGTAATAGGATTTGTAATTTT